>JAEAOA010002286.1:0-44323 GCA_016746295.1 Potamilus streckersoni | reverse complement strand
TTTTTGTTTGAATGTTTAAAGGATTTAAATTCAAACATAGACAGCTTTTACTGTAATGAGCATGCTTACCTGCAGACACCTTTTCCATACTCAATCTACCTTTCAGTGGCAAAGTTAGTGGCCTCGGCACAGTTGAAACCATGATTATATACCGAATGATAACCATAAGGAAAGGTTACCATGAACTCTCCATCTTCTTGAGTCACCTGGAAGACAACAAGAAAATGTATTTCAGTCTAGCTGGATGGTGCTAAATAATTGATTGGTTTTGGTGGATTTCACATTGCCCCAGCATGATAAGGCTGTATAGCACTATGAAAAGGTTACAGGACATATTTCCACAAATAAGAAAAAGAAATTAAGTGAAACTTCATTCATTTAAATTTTGTAGAACAACCACACAATACAATTGTCTGCAAAAATAAATTGCAATAATTTAAATATTAATTACAAATCCCTTTTTCACCTTTTGGCTGAGGGCAAATTATAATCCTAGAAAAGATCCTGAACATCCTAATGATATGCATGATCACTCATACAAATTCTGCTTGACATCAAAAAGCAGGAATTTATTGTAGATGAAGCTTGACATTCTACAACAAAGAAGTGATCAAGACATGTTGCTAGGTCATCACTTAATTAACAATTAACAAGAATATTCAGTAAAGCCACATTATCCCCACCTTTATCCCCCAAACATTTAATTATTCAACCACAGTAGAGTAACTTTGGGAAGTAGACATAGTCAAACTGATATTTTTTGCAACAACCAATAACCTTTATTCATAAATTCTGCTTAGTATTTAATATTTTGCATTTCATTTCATGAAAACGGTTTCTTGCAAGATAAACATATTGTCTAAAATAGCGACACTGGCAATCTATCTGCTGACCCTGCCATGCTCCAGAGCTCTACTCCTGCAAGCTGATTTGGATAGATTTAAATTCCAAACTTGTATACATCTGCAATACATTTAATGTTCCAATACATTCAATATTCCAATAAATTTAATATTTATAAATTTAATTTTCAAGGTTTGAGGTAAAGGCATAATGCAAGAGCAATTAGAACATTCAGCATTAAGGTAAAAAATGGATGCAAACATTAAATTTTTTCTTGACAAAGGGTAATGATCTCCACCCATTTCATTTGTTAAAATACAGCAGTTTTCAATTTAAAAAAAAGACTGTTAATGACACATCTAACATGATATCATGTCCTTTGAGACCAAATTCCTTTCATTATCCAACTATATTCAAGTCTTTCTTTCTGATTCCAAACACCTCTACTAGTCCAGCACAAAAATATACTGAAGATGAAAAATTATAGATACCTTGTTAAAAGGGATAGAATACTTCTCCCGTATAGTCGGTGAGATAAGGACCATCTTATGTCTCATGTATGCTGGACACACTTTGAAGCCGCTTGGGAACAATTCTAAATCCAAAACAAATTGTAGCAAGTTATTACCTACATGAAGTATTAAAAGAAAATGATCCACAATCTTTTAAGTTATTCCATACTAATGATATAAATTTAAAGAATGGTTTACAAAATAAGCATATTCACTGCACAAAGCTTTGGCATATTACTGATTTGGAACAAGTAAATTTACCACATTTAATTATATACTTCATTAATGACTAAATTAACATGAATATATTTTTCAGATTTAATATTCACATTAAATTTGATGAAAAATATCTTCTAAAGAAATAAATGTGATCAGATTCTGTGATTTGAATCCTTTTTTGAGTACATGGAAGGTTTGTTTAATGCTGCTTTACAATTTTTGACAAATTCACAGGGTAAATTTTTAGTAATAATTTTCAAATTATTTTAATCCAATTCATCCAGGATTAGTTTTTGAAATTTTTATAATCAGGTCACAAAACATTAAGTTAAATCATGAGAAAATTTCTATACATAAATTTGCAAATGATTTGGGTATCAAACTGCAATGCACAGTGCTGTGTCAGCCATGCCATCTGCTTATGCAAAGAAACATGCCTTCAAATTTCATGTCTACCTCAAGATTTTTTAAAAAATCAAAGTCCCAAATTTTCATAACTTTGTTTAAAAGCAAGAGGAAAATAAAATTGCAGTGACCTAAAACAGTCTAATGGGACACCTATAAAATCAATAAAAATATAATTATGTAATGTATCAGCTCATACAAAGTAACATAAAGAAAGAGTGAAGACAAGAAGCTTTATAAATTTTAAATTAAAATAATTTATTTTCCTAGAAAACATGAAATAATGTAAATATGTTAAACAAGACTTATGGTTTACAAAAATGATCCAAATTGTTTGTTCAAAATAGAAACACAAGTCCTGTAAAAAGTTCTAAACACATTCTCTTAAGTGTGAAGTTCCGGTTCAAAATGACAGATGACCAGATCAAATGAAGGCTAACAGAAAATTCCAGAATTTACACAATAAAGCACTGCTTGTGTTGTTGCGTTCCAATTTAGGATATTTTATTGAAAATATCTTTGTCCAATCAGTAATGTTGTTCTCCAGGAAAACAATTATTCAGAAAACAAAGTAAATTTAGCTCCTCTAACAAGATATGTTGTTCTATGTTGACATACGAATAGACAACTTTCTCTGGCACAAAGAGACCTTTCTAAGGTAATAGAAGTTGTATAACTGAATCTAAGATTCTACAACTGTGTATGACACTACTATGACTGCCTGTCCGTGATGTGTACAACTTACAAAAATCTCAAACATATAAATGAAGCTAATGCGTTGTTTGAATTGCACAGCATGAGGATGCATGCAATTTTCATAATACTTCTGGACCTTTAGGAAACCCTGACCCAGTATAATTAAATCATTTTCATAGCTATTCCTGAATGTTTACTTGTAATGAATTTGTTATCATACACAGCAGTGCTCACATGAGTCATATCTACTCAATAAATATGATGTTTTTCAACAACATATTAGACTGATAGTATATATAATTCTTTTAAATATTAATATTTAATAAAATTTAAAATGAAATAAAAAGATTTATACAAAATACATTTCTTAAGATACATATTTTAACTAAAGGGTTGTAACAATATGCTAGCAATTTTCATTGCACAAGGTTGAGTGATCATCATGCCAGTGGACATCATACCAGTGATCATCATGCTTGTGGACATCATGCAGTGGACATCATGCCAGTTTGGACATCATGCCAGTGGACATCATGCCAGTGAACATCATGCCAGTGATCATCATGTCAGTGATCATCATGCCCGTGGACATCTGCTAGTGGACATCATGCCAGTGATCATCATGTCAGTGATCATCATGTCAGTGGACATCTTGCCAGTGATCATCATGCCAGTGGAAATCATGCCAGTAATCATCATGCCAGTGGACTCTTGCAGTGAACATCATGCTAGTGGACATCATGCCAGTGATCATCATGCCAGTGGACATCATGCCAGTGATCATCATGCTAGTGACATCATGCCAGTGGACATCATGCCAGTGGACATCATGCCAGTGAGCATCATGCTAGTGGACAACATGCCATGGGACATCATGTCAGTGATCATCATGTCAGTGATCATCATGCCAGTGGACATCATACCAGTGATCATCATGCCAGTGGAAATCATGCCAGTAATCATCATGCCAGTTGACATTATGCCAGTGGACATCATGCCAGTGGTCATCATGCCAGTGGACATCATGCCAGTGGTCATCATGCCAGTGAACATCATGCCAGTGGACATCATGCCAGTGATCATCAAGCCAGTGGACATCATGCAATGGACATCATGGCAGTGGTCATCATGCCAGTAATCATCATGCAGTGGACATCATGCCAGTGGTCATCATGCCAGTGGACATCATGCAGTAATCATCATGCCAGTGGTCTATTATGCCAGTGATCAACATTCCAGTGATCATCAAGTGAGTAGACATCATGCAGGTCATCATGCTAACAAGCACTTGAGGTGGAGAAGCACATGAATGCCATGAATCTTGGAGGCAATTTTAAGTTTTAGCAAATTTTTACGCTTAGTCATCACACCTTCTTATCTGACCTCATAACAGGAACAAATCATCAAGTCAATTTTATTTGACCCTCCTTAAAGAGACCCTAGATAATGGGAGCAATTATAAAACCCCTTCTTGTTTAACCCTCCTCATATGAACCTAGAGACTGGGGCTAATAATAACCTCTCTTGCAGAGTATTATTATGTGGACAAAACATCTAACAAGTTTAGCAATATTCTGTGCAGTACTATAGAAGATAGTTACAGATAGAAGGATGAATAGACAGAGGAGAAAGGCAATGTTTCGCACTGAATCATAGAGATAAAGTGCCCATATCAAAAAATTTCAATCACAAACATAAATTGAATCTTATTAGTCAAAGTGTTGAGATATGTTTTAAGAAAGATACCTTGAGCAAACCTTTCAAAGCGTCTTCCGTATTCAGGTGGAATGGCATACCATGACTTTGGGGCTCCAAAGTGCAAGTAATTATACTATACAAATCCATATCCTCTGTGTGCCAAGCAAATGTTGTCTTCCCACATGCCAAAGTACAGGTATGTGTATTGACTCCTTCGATCTTGATCCCATAGTCCTCTTCCATGTAATCAGAATTGATCCAAGATGACTTATATTCCAAATGTCCTGGTCCTTGTCGTACAAACTCCCAGAGACATCAGCTCCATAAATTGGGTCAACAAAGGTGGGGGTGTTCCAGTATTTCCATTCTAACTCTTCATAATCAATTGTTGAGGCGTTAGATAGCTGAGAAAAATAAGTGAATCTTAGGGACATTCTAATAAGTTTACTATCAATATAATTTTACCATGTTAATCAAGTTTAACAAGGTTATCCAAAGTCTGACTAAAAAATTCTTGGCACTGTCAGAAAGTCATGCAAATGTCCACATAGTCACAAAGCTGTCTGCATGAGCAATTTTAGAACCAATCTTTGTCTCTTTAAAATTGCTGATATTGTCAAAAAATTTGGAAAAAATGTTATGTTACTTTGATATATTTGCCAATTACAGGTCAGCATTCTGAAATAAACACATAGTGATAATACAGTAATTACACATGAGTCTTCAGGCCTTATGTACTGTGAAAGTTAACCTCTTAATTTGGTGACAGTTTTGTTATGATTGGTGACCAAAATGGCTATCTGATTTAGGGACTAGTTTACACCATCCTGTTTTTTTGTTTCACACTGCAAGAAAAAGATACACATGTTAATTATCTATACAATTTCTTGTTGTCACATATGCAAGAAAAAGATACATGTTAATATCTATACAATCTTGTTGTCTACATATGCAAGAAAAAAAGATACACATGTTAATATCTATACAATTTGTTGTCACATATGCAAGAAAAAAGATACACATGTTAATATCTATACAATCTTGTTGTCACACATGCAAGAAAAAGATACACATGTTAATATCTATACAATCTTGTTTTCACATATGAAAGAAAAAAGATACACATTTAACACCTATACAATCTTGACTTTCAAACTATTTATAAAACATGAATAAATTTAAAGCCCCAAAATTGACTACAATGGTATGATATTTCTGCAAGATAAATGAGACTATATAAACTTGAGGTAGTGCTGGCTTCTTTTCAGTATGTTACAAATGCATACACCAACAAGTTTTCATCCTGCATCTCTAAGTTCAATAGTCATGCTCTATTAGCAATCGTTTCATCTTAATTTACATATGAAACAGAAATGTTAAGAATTTCCAAGTTCTTTCCATTTTTAATAATATAGTTCTTGCACTGCTGTCACATACAACTTTTATAGGATAATTCATGTAAATTGATATGATAATCTGTGTAAATTGATATTGATAATCTGTGTAAATTGATTATCATAATCTGTGTAAATTGATATGATAATCCGTGTAAATGAATATCATAATCTGTGTAAATTGATATGATAATCATGTAAATTGATTATCATAATCTGTGTAAATTGATTATCCTAATCCATGTAATTGATTATCATAATCTGTGTAAATTGATTATCATAATCTGTGTAAATTGATTATCATAATCTGTGTAAATTGATATGATAATCCATGTAAATTGAATATCATAATCTGTGTAAATTGATATGATATCCATGTAAATTGATTATCATAATCTGTGTAAATTGATTATCCTAATCCGTGTAAATTGATTATCATAATCTGTGTAAATTGATTATCATAATCTGTGTAAATTGAATATCATACTCTGTGTAAATTGAATATCATAATCTGTGTAAATTGATTATCATAATCCATGTAAATTGATATGATAATCTGTGTAAATTGAATATCATAATCCATGTAAATTGATTATCATTATCTGTGTAAATTGTTATGTTAATCTGTGTAAATTGAATAATAAATATATAAATGTCTGCTCATATCTTCAGTATCATAACAATTAATAATAAGCAAAAATGATGCAAACATGGAATGAACATTGCTTGATATTTATTTTCTATTATCAACTATAAACATATATTTGTATTATTTCTGTTGACATTTTGGGATGAAATCTAATAGGACAGTTACAATATGTGAATTACAACCCAAGCATAAAATGGCCATGACAAATATTCTGGAAACACGTTTAACTTTACCATCACTATCTAAGTTACTCATTACCAAATTTTCAAAAATTATAAAAATATCAGATCAAAACTGATAGTTTGTAGGTCTTGATAACCAATGCAAAAACTGAATTTCAACAATTTACCAACACTACCATCAGGTAACATTGCTTGGACCAATAGATCTGGCATGTCTTTGACACTATTAAACAGGGTAAATAATAATGAAGAAAATAGAGTAAAAATAGTGTATCAGAAATCTGGTATGTAAGTGCAGATGGCTGAAATATGATGCATAAAAGATGTGCAGTTTCTGCAATGAGTATTCAGAGAAATATAAAGTGCACTGGCCACTCTATTTATTTATGGTTGTAAAAACTGCAAACCAGACTGTTAAAGAGACCACATCATTGCCATATAACTGTACCAAATGAAGAACATTTTGTATACAAGCAACATAGCGATAACTTAAATATCAGTTTTATAAGCACTTCCAATTGATGGAATAAATAACATGGGTACTACTGAATAACCTGTAATGTGTTTGCATACAACTCCCATGTTTGTTGTCACATTGACACAAGAAAATATTTCTCCATCTGACTTCACATCACACATGGTTTGATCATATGATCTCAGCGTATATACCAGTTACTATTTGCTATCTTTTCAAACTTCTTCACAGTTGTGGCTTTTTTCTGTACAACACTACATTGGGTGGAAAGTCCTCGGTGCCAGACACACTGATATATAGGAGATGGGATGATAAGGTCAACATCCTTATTATCCGGTTTTATGTGGGATCCAATCAGCTGGAGGTATCACTAAAACAAAACAAAAATAAATTTGAAGACTACTTACTTGCAATATGTCATTAACAGCTACTCAAATATTGAAAAGTGGCTAAGCAGCAGAGAGGCTGAACCTACAAGGATGTGCCAAGCAAACCTTTTTTCCCAACTATGAGAAACAAATGCTATTCTTTATTTTTTTTTTTCTCTAGACACAAATGATGAGCACAATTTTGAGATCACAGCCTCTCTGCTGCTCATCTCTTTGTTAAATAACTTAACAAACTTAGATGAGAGGCTGGAACAGAAAATTTTATAGAAACCTTATTTTTGAAAATAAGGGTTCTACGAAGGCAGAAAAACTAGTTTTTGCAATTTAAACTATGAAAACTTCTCTAATTGACCAAATATTTGCTTGATTTATTCAAAATCTGGTCACTACATGTTCAGCCTCTCTGCTGCTATTAATTAACACAAGATTTTGTCTAAACCTACACGATACCTTGATCTTGGATCATGTAAGTTTATCGTTATAAATATAAATGGAACAGCTTGTGCTTTAGAAAAGAAATTTTAATTTATTCAAATCCATGTCCCTGAACACAAAATATAATAAATATTTTGCAAAGTATAATTATCTACTTCATTAAACAAACCAAAATATTACAGTTATCTATGATCACTTAGGTATCTGAGTGTATCTGTAACATAAATCACGTCAGTACTTTTATGTCTACTGGAGAAAATATTCTAGCTAGATTGGATTGTTTGTCAGCATCACATCATTGTACACTACGAGGTTATTAATGAATCCATCTAAGTCATCTATGGATTGAGCTTCATCAATATCGGTAACAAAATTAGGATATCATTTTTGTCAGTAATTTTGCATTTTGATTTAAACTCTTTAGTACTCTTAACATCGTTGATCATCTACAGATGGTGCTTCTAAATGCAAGATATTCCACTTGAGCCATCGCATTATCAGATTAAGCAATAATTTCTTTTCCCACTTCCGAACGAACCTATTATGATCATTCTGATAGAATTTGGTACTGCGGGATTTGTGTCTTACTGGCTCTTGTTTTCGTGTCGCAGAAAAGTCAATTATATCCTTAATAATAATATCAGTTATATTGCGTTCGATGAAGAACAACAACCCCGACAATTGGATTGATAAGGATAGCAATGAAAAATAAGAGACGCGCGCTCACAGGCAAGTGTACAAACTGTGGTACAAGCAAATATAAATTTGTATCCGCGTCGCGTGGTGGTGGTATTACTGCATCGTAGGGAAATTGCCAGGAACTCATTGGACAAATAACCCCAATGAGAAACACCTCGGGACATAATCATTGTGGTCCTGGAACTCGTCTCGATATCAGACTCCATAACCAAGATTGACCAAAACCTGGAGAGTGTCCAGTAAAAAAGATCGATCGAGCATGTCACATTCATGATGGCGCGTATAAAGTTCAGATTTGCACAACGGCATCTCTCACAGATATAAAGTTGATTCGCGCGTTAAATTCTATACTAATAAATCTCTCAGAGAATCTCTTGCTAGCTTCTAATAAAATTGCTATGAAAGGTAAAATAAATATAGGGGCTGGTAATTAATCAACTGATTTTTATAATGGAATTTGTTTATTATTCCCCGAGAGGGTATTGGTAAAGTAAGCAGCGATTAGCAAACTTGCCACTTCAGCAAAGTTTCACATGATGTTGCTGCAGCGTGGTTAGCACGACAGGCAACTGGCAAATCTTTCTAAATCCACCCTAATAAAACTTCAATACGCACTTTCGATGTCACTGTTCCTAATGAAATTTATCAAGTGGATAACTTGTTTTTGCTACACGATTGCATTTAACAGGTAGACGTCAACACGCATACAGATACCCTTTAACCGTCGTGATGTTGCGAGCAGATATAAAGAAGCGGAGCACGCTATCAACAAAGACAGCATCTGAGTTGCATCTACGTTCAAATAAAATTTGTCAGCTAGGACTCTTACGATGGCCAAAACTACTACAGGTAGATCCTGGCAAAGAATTTCTTGGTGCAGTATCATCTTTGATGAGGCAATCTTTGAACGATTTAATTGAACATTTGCAGAGCGGTTATTCAGGTATCAATATGCAAAGGAAATATCCACAGATACAAGATCTCGTGAATGGGTTGCGAGGTTTACCGAGAGTGATAGCTGCGCTGAATAAGTTAATTACTCGTACTACTTCTATGAAACCCTCTGATGCGATCACAAAAAATATATACCGATAAAACGTAAATTTATTTGTCAACCAGTACTAGGCAATGTTACGGTTAGATATTTATTCGAATCGGCGAACTCGAAGGAGACAGAAAAAGAGCAACTGATCCTATTTGGAGTGTGACCACACAAAAAATATACAACGTGGTAAGGTCCAATAGATTTAACTGCTCCTCACGTTGATTGTAATCTTCAATCTACAGATTAGATTCAACTGCTCCTAGACGTGTATTTGTACGCGAACAATTACAACTTATTCCTGAGGATACGCAAAATTATCAGCGAGTACACTTTTATAAAATTGCACCCTCGACGTTGATTACATTCCAAACAGGTCAGCATCACATTTTCGGTGTGTGACCAAGATACTATGTAATTCTATCAACGGTAAGTTGTCTTTGGTTATTGCTCGGATACTGCCACAACATTATTGCGTTGCAAATTGCGCTAATGATTATTTTGTCGTTGTTTTAACATCATAATAATATCCACATCTATATCAAAATCGCGATTATTTTTTGTCACATTGCTTTAAATGACTAAATTTTTATTGATATCGACATTGTTAGTGATATTCTTCGTTATACGCGATCCATTATAACCCGTTTTAGTTGTGATATTCTTCTAACTAAGATGCTGCGAGATAAATAAATTTGCCACTCAATACGATCCCAAAAACGTTATATCAGGGTAACAGTTAGAGGAACATCAACAAATCAAGTTCGTTATCTTGGTCATAGGTTTGTTTTATGAGTGTTTCAATGGATCTATACCCAATGGTCTTGTTATTAATCACATCAATAATATACAAACTGATAATCGATTGGAAATCTGGAGATAGTAACGCAACAGGAAAATGTGAGAAAAGGAAAAAATAGTAATGGTATTAATTTTAGATGCCCAATAAAACCTGTTATTTCAAAAACCTCGAAACGGATGAGGAGATCGAATTCAAATCGATTTCAGCTGCGGCGAAATATTATAAGATAAATCCCGCAGTCGTAAAAATTATAGCTGATGGAGCAACAAAATCAACTTTTTCAAGAGAATACGATGCTAGGATTGGTTTTAGATATGATGATCAATAATATTTTGTAATTCGGTTTTAGTCAAGCAATGATGAGCAAATGCTATGATATCATCTTGATTAAATATTAGAGTCGTTACTGCACTTCATTAATTTTATTCATTTCTGCTTCTGTTAGTAATATTTTATGAGAATCACCTTGCATTACAATAACATCAACACTATAACCCAACAAACATTTTCTTACCGCTTCAGCTAGTTCGTTATAATTTACTATATTAACTTTTTGGTGATATTTATCTCATCGGTCATCTTATAATAATAAATTAGATAAAAATATATTATAATAATGGACTTGATGAAACGACTCGCTGAACTCTACGAAGAAGATACTAGTGATAAGGTCGTCAGTGATAAGGTCGTCAGTGATGATGTCATACATAGTATTACATTTTCCAAAGATTTTATAGACAAATCTGTTGGTTATAGCGAAGATGATATTTTATATAACAATGAATCTGATGATGATGGTGAAATAGTCACTGTTGCTGACAGATCTAATTACAGCAGATCAACAACTAAACGGTATAAGTATCACATTGCTAAGCAGCTAATTAACTTTAATTGTACCGTTGCCGAACCACAACTGTTCTGGCAGTTAATCAAACCTATTTTAAATATCAAGAGTCCAGGCCGACAGAAAAATATCAAATTCGATTTCATATTTGTCAGATTTTTAATCTAATGACGATCTCTAACGATCGTAAGCAGTATCTAATATCATTATGTAAACCAGTAAAATGTAAATCTGTCAAACAAAAGTATGAGTTAATTTATAATAGCATTATATCATAATCTGCTTGGTTGGGATCCAACTGTTAAATTTATCACTATACCCACGCCATTTGACTAAACTTTTATCCCCTTTTTTTCTAATCACTTTCTCGATAACAAAAACATCTTGTTCAGTTTTTTGTAGTTCTTGTTCGTAAAAACTACATACTATAGGTTCCCCTGCCAGATCTTTTAAAACGTACGTTACAGGTAATGTTAAAAGTACCTTATCAACCACAAATACTTCTTCGCTCCAGTTCGGAGTAAATCCTTTTGCAAACACCTTTTTCATCAAAGAAATTCTAACTTTATCACCAACCTTAAATTTATGTCTGCGGTACATGTTTTCATTTGCTAATATTGGATTTTTAACAGCTTTTTTAGGTGTCATTTTGATGGTTCGATGTTTCGTGTTATTATATTCGCTTACGATTTGAGAAAGGTCATCGATGTACCTGTTGGTGTTTTTAGCTGTCATATGTTTGTGTATTTTCTCGTTTAGCGTGCGATTAAATCTCTCAACAACAACGCTTTTACCTCGTTTCCTGTAACATACCTTTTTATATTATTTTGTTCTAGAAACTGTTCAAACTTTTTGTTAAAAAACTCAGATCCGTGATCAGTCCAGATTTTGTTTGGTTTTCTTTCTGTACTCGTTATTATCTGCTTTAGCGCATCGGTCATTGAAGTTCCTGTCTTATCTGAAACAGGTACACTGAAAGCATATTTGCTAAAAACGTCTATAACATTAAACAAATACCTTTTTGGAGCGCCATCAGCGCCAACGTTAAACTGAGCTAGATGGATACATCCACCAAATCTATTGCCCAGATATCATCTACACCATTAGCGACAACTTTACGTCGTTGGAACTTTTTTTTTTAGGTCTGTGTAGTTCGACTGCAAGATCATCGTATACTTTATTTCCCCGATCGTGAGGTGATTGACGAGACTCTCCGAGTCCAAGTTTATATTTTGCTCCAATTATTCCCTGAACAAATTTTCTATCAAAACGTTCTCGTAGATTTGTTGGCTTCATATCACGTAATTCGTCTAACATTACTTTATCACAATCTAATTTTGAGTTTTCATGATCACGATAACAGATATCATGACGCATTGCTATTGCATCCACTTGATTGTAAGGCTCTTGTCCTGGCAATGGATTGTCGTTTTCATCTAGTTGTTGATGTAGCGGATTCCATGGACCAGTATACCGATGCCCTGGCAATGTCCAACCGCCTTTTGGATTAGTAAAAATAACTAAAATTAGTTTATGTATATCTATACCTGACCCTATTATTTCTCTGTTGTTACAACATTGACAGTATGCGACAATTTTATTTTGCTCAATACACAAATCTCTGTCAGAATCACAGTTGCATATCATTCTATATTTTTAGTCGTCGACTAAAATAATATTAGGATAACCAGATCCTAGCGACGTCGCTGGAGATACTATCGCTGGGGACGTTTTCTTTAAAAATGTATTTTTTCTTTTTCCACAGATTGCACAAATACTTTTTAATATTATCCTGTTGTTTTTTGTTTTTTCTGTTGTTTCATTATACCTTCTGTTTTAGTTTTACACTTGAGACAGTATGTTGACATTATTATACTTATAAGTTTAGATAAAATTAATTGCGATCTCATCATTAGCGTGAGAAGGTTGCTTATCAAACTGTAAAATAAATTTTAAAAAATTAAGATTTCTGCTCATCTGTCGGATAAACATAATACAATAATATCCGCAAGCAGACGTTCCAACAGGTTGGAGTTGATTTGACGAATAATATACTTTTGTAAATTTTTTTTTCATATACTTTTTTATTACATCGCTTGGAGGAAGTCCAAACGAGTCAAAATAATTATTATTATAAACTGCTACCCAATGCGTACCAGATCCGTCATTAAAATCTTGTATATTAATAACACATGAACTTACAGCAGATGGTGATTTATTGCTGAGAGCTCATCTTTAGAATAAACTCCGTGAAATCCAGGAACCGCTTTTAACTTATCAATGATATCAAAATTACTCAACGGGGTCGACGAGTTCCTGGTAATGTTAGACCACGTCCGATTCCTAAAAGATTTGGCAGCAGACTTCCCGCTAGTCCCGCCAAAAGTGGAGCGAACGGAATAATTCCTCCTTGTTTTGTTTGATTGCATATGCATTTGCACTTTGGTGTTGGTGATTTTGTTTTTATTACTTTCTTTTTTTTTGTTGTTGGTGATTTCTTTTTCTTTTGTGGCATTATAATATATTATTTACATAAAATTTACAATTTTTTTATTCCACTTCCACGAATGATACCATTACCTTCGACTGCTTTCTTCGTTGCGCCAGATATTGCTCCAGACGCTGCTGCTAGTCCTAATGTTCCCAACACCGGCAAAAGTTTAGGTATTATTGTACTAGTTAATACTGATAATGCCGGACCAAGAAAACCACCTTCTTTTGCCATCGCTGTCATTTGTGCAGCACTCAAATTTAAAACAAAAGTTTTTTTACGATCATACTTTTTTACTTGATTTTTTGTTAGCATTAATTTTGTTAAAACACCATCAGAATATTAGGATTGATTTTTAATGATACCTGTTCTCGCTTTGCAGTAGCAGCTACTAATTTTTTAACTTGGCCATCAGTCAAATACACTTCTTTACAATATACTTTGCCATTTTATATAACAACTGTAGATTAAACTTGAACTGTCATTTTACCTCCAATAGAATCTACCGTGATAAATCTATCACTAATCACTAATGCGTATACGTATAACGGCGCTACTGGAACCGCCCCAAGTGTCCAGGTAATTTCAATATCCGCTGTGCTGTCTACAGCTCGCTCGTTATGTTTACTAACATCAAAATGAAATATAGGATAAAGCGTACGAAATTCTTCTACTGATATTTGAGTTCCATCTTCAACATCTTGATATTTTTGTATTGCGTCAAGCAGGTACATGTACGGTCGAGAAATATTTTTATTAACATCATCAGCAAAATTACACTCGATAGCTCGTTCTGGATATTGCTTTGAATTTAATCTAGCGTATATTCGTCTGACATCAGAGTGATCAAATACTGCATTATTTTGTTGTTGGTTACCTCGTCGAGCTTGTTGTTGAAATACGACAAAGATATTTCTCGGCAGTTGTTCGCTTGATGTTGTTGTGACCCTCCACGTGTAGTCAGTAGTATTTGGAACCGCTGTCTGATATACCTTATGCTGCTTAAAGTAAATTCTGTTTGTATGCTTATCAAGCGTGTTATTTAGTTCTGACATTTTAGTGATTGATGGTGTTATACGTGGCATCCACAAAGAAAGTTTGTTTATGATAAACTGTACATCAGCCCCTCCAGATCTAAACAAGCAATCGTTTTGGTCTGCTCGATCTAAAATAAGAGTATGTTTTACTCCGCGAAATACTTTATCATAATCGCGACAAAAGCCGAAAATCATGCTTAGCGGAAGCATCATTGTAATTTGACGTGATCCTGCTGCAAGTTTTCTTCGCCTAGCAAAACCTTCGTTATAGCGTGGATTTCTCACATCAAGTGTGTTAAGAAGTAAATTTAACATCGCAGTACCGTCTGCAGCTGCAGCTGGTGGTGTTATATTTAGATTATTGTCGCACCTGCTGCAGATGCTAATGCAAACGCTACAAGAGTTTCTCTTGTAGCGTTTGCATTAGCATCTGCAGCAGGTGCGACAATATCTAGTGCAGCAGCATTAGCAATGAGAAAATTTCTCACAATTACAGTATTTTCATCAGCATTAGCTCCATGTACTATAGCGCCTCTCTTTAAAAATTCTGTTGATTCAGCTATACCCGTCCAGTATCTTTAAACCACATCATATTAGTTGCAGTTGATCTCGAGTAATCGTCGGAAAACGAAATAATATTTAAAATTGTACTTGCAACTTGTAGGTGACTCGAAATATCTTCTACAGTTTGATTAGCCAGTTGATATCTAGCACTTTTGAATAGACTCCAACCGTTATTTATAAGAGCTACTTCTGCTCCAACTGCAATTGCAGCAGGTGGATTAGCTACTGTCATAATCTGACCACGAACTTCTAACATAGCCTTATGTGGCAGTAGAAATACATCTTCGTCTCTGGTGTTAAGGTTCTAATACCAGTTTTATTTGGTTCGTTAGAATTTTCATCAAGGTACTCAACAAACTCGAATTCTGTCACATCGTTGTCGATGTCATAAGTTTCTGTTAACTCGAGATAATTTTTAGTAGACATTTTATTTTATTAGATTATATAAAATTTTATTGCGGCATTGTTACTTTAGATATTAATTTTTGTATGATCTGCTCGCCCTTTGGTGATAATAATTTTTTTGTTGTTGTTATCATAGCTTTTTGAGTTTCTTTTGTTGGAGCGATTTCTGAGATAGCTTGTTTTATTTCAGATGCAGTCGGTGGATCTCCTTTTATTTTATTAGCTATTTTTTGTCCCACCGCAGTCCCAGCGGCAGATGCAGCCCCAGTTGCAAAAGCTTTACCCGCGTCAATAGCAATTGGTGCAACTTTACGCGCTAGTCCTGGAATATTTTTAATAACTTTAGTGAATATATTTCCAAAAAATCCTCCTACTATTTTTCTTCGATAAACTTTTTTTCTTTGTTTCATTATATTTGATGTTGCATAATTTTTACTTTTGCTCGCGTAGATGTAAATAATAAGTTACAATTTCATTACTAACATGTAACTGTTTTCCTGAGTGATCTGTCAACTGCATCCTTATACCTTGATATTTGATCTTCAACGTTTAAAGAATATGTCGTGGAGTTATTTGCATGAGAGAACCTGGCGGGACTTCTGGTGAGAAACTGTAAATCGTTTGACCTTTGCTACCTTTTGATGTATAAGAGCCAGAAGCAGTAGAGCAATTTACTAATATTGTATTTACTTCTGTTATATTTGATGGCAGTTCACTGTCATATGTAATAGGCTGATCAAGTGCAGTGTAAGTTTTTTCAGTAAATCCTAACAGTTGTGCAATACTTCTTTCTCTTGGTTCAAGATTGATTGCTATATTTTTCAAAGTTATCCTAGTTCGCAATGTGTTATAATTTGCTGCTAATTCAAAATTATCAGCCACACCGTCAGCTTTTGTTATGAGCTCTTTGATCGTCTTGTTTAGATCTTCATATTATAAGCTCCTTGCGGAATTTTTATTTTTTTGGTTGTAGATATTGGAGTGTTGTAATCATATTAAATACATTTCATCGTTAACATCATTTTTCACGTTAGGTATAGCATTCCAGCAAGTACCAATTTCATATTGTTTTGCAGGATCTAGTTCTATAGGTGGAATATAATTTACTGAAAAATTTGCGCTATCTTCTGTAGACTCGCTAGAGTTTAGTAATAATGTTGTTTGCATTCCTTTAATATTATATCATTTTACAAAATTAAGTCGCCGCGATTAAGTCGCGGTGTAAAGTTTCATATTCGTCAGATGTTAATAATTCACTCGATCTTAGATGATCAAGTATGTCAATGATTTCATTATCAAGTTCAACACTAACATTCCCAGCTTCCTTTGATGATATTAATAACATTAATCTACCTATCATTTCAGTAGTTGAAGTAAATACTTTTACACCAGTTCCTGTTTTTTCTTTTCTATATTTTTCTACACGAGATTTATCGAGTTTATCAAATTTCTTTTAAAACTCCACCCTTTACCAAAAGGTTTTGCTCTGCTATTTTCTGCTGTTTTTTTAAACGTGAGAGCAATGACACCCTTTCTCATTCTTTCATAAAGTGGAATCATATTATTAATCTCTGTAACCGTGTTTAATTCATCTTTAGCAGCAGCTCCGTCATTAAATATTACATCAAATTTATCGATTAATGCTTGATATTCTGCATCAGTCCACTTGCTTATATCATCAATACCCCTTATATTTTCTTTGTTTAAAAAATCATCATATTCACTACCTTTTTATCTCATCATTTGCTCTTTTTGTAAAATAAAATCTTTGATCTCCAACTTCCATAAACTTTACAGTAAGATCACCGACTCTTTGTTGCTCCTCTCTGATATCTTTTATGTCTCCTGATAAATTTGTTATAATATTTGTTATTCCTTGCGTTGTTAACTCTGCTAATCTTCGCTCAAGTTCCAGCGGATTGTTTATCAATCGATCTGTTTCTGCTTGTCTAGCCGCAGGATCAGCTATATTTGCTGTAAGTGCCTCAATCAGTTTTCTCTTTTCTTCATCAGATCTAGTAACAAGTTTTGCAGCAGCTGCTTCCTGTAGTTGCTTAAGTTCTTCTTCTGACAGTGGTTTAGTTTCAGGTTGTTTACCTAATAATGCTTCAGTAACCGGCTTGAAAATTGTAGCTGTTGTTTCTGTAGCAGATACTTGCCCACGTCGCGCTTCTTGTACTTTTTGCTTAAGTGATGCCTGAGATTGAGCAAGTTTTTTTAGATCTTCTATGTGTTGTCTGTATCTTGCTCGTTTGTCCATTATTATAATTATAAATTTTATAAAATTGAAACGCTTTATTGTAAGTAAGTGTTAATACAACAGCGAAACATTTTAGTTGGATCATTTGTAAGTTTATCAAATAAGAAAAGTTAAATTTATCTTTTGTAGCATTACGGTAAAGTTCAATAAACTTATCTTTTGTCACGCCACCGCATTGCTCGCTTGCAATATTTCTAACGTCAACATTATCCAGTCCTGGAAATAAAATAAAACAACCCGTATTTCGCCTAATAAACCTATCAACATTATTGAGCGAGATAAACAGAATTACACTGTTTGTTACGGGATAGTGAAAAATATGATCTTATTTTGTTCATCTCCATGTTGTTTAGCGGAATATCGTCAAAAACTACTATCTTATGTTCATCTGCATCAAGTTGATTAACTGGAATAAGATCTTCTGGCTGCCTAATTATAAAAAAATCTTCGCCAGCTTTAAGATCATCACGAAGTTTTTCATTATACTCACTTAATAACTCATATTTATCTTGCTGTGGATTGATTGTGTAAATATAAACTCTGTCGTAGTTAAAATTATCACCAAGAAGCAAATTCATAAGCAAATTTGTTTTCCCCGATCCAGTTCGCCCAACAATAAGATAATGACAATCAGGAAGTTCATTGTTATGTTTATGCTTCACTAGTCTCTCTGTATCAAAGTTTAGTATCGACGATTTTGCCATTTTGTATAATATTAAACTAGTGTTGATAATTTTATCTAGGATAGTAAATAATGAGCTACTATACACTATTAGAAGATTTATCCACAAAACGTTTTAAAGGTGACTTATCCAAATATGCAACTCTTGATCGGCTCAAAAATGAAATCAATAATTTACTAAATCTTACCAGCGTAGATCCAGATGAAGTTGTCATTTTCCAAGACAAAGAAGGACGATTAAAGACGAGTAATGTAAAACTGTCAGATGTAGTTGTACGAAATACTGCTGCGATTGCTAATAATATCGTTACTTTTAACAATCTAGGTAATATACAAGATTCTGGTAGGTCAGTTAATGATTTTGTTAAAAAGATGGTGATGTATTTAGTGGGAATATTGTTATGAAACAAAATAAGATTATAGATCTTGGAAACCCAACTGAGGATGGGGATGCTGTCACTAAAAAATATGTCAATGATTGGGACGCTTTAATTATTAATGAAATCACAGCACTCAAAAATAATTTTACCAGTCACGTGAACACATTTTTAAGTTTTCGCAGAAGCATAAACAAAATTAGAGATGAATTTTTTTGGAAATCCATCAAATGTTGACATTACACTCGCTAATATTAACACAAAACTCAATGATATTATTAGTGGAATTCCTAATATTGTTGAGAAAACAATATGATTAAAATACCTCACAAACAGATTAAAAATATTGTGTATACTGTTGCATCTGGGTCTAGTACATGGACGAGGCAAAATAATTCTATCAAATACACTGCAGAAGTTACTGGTATGTATAGATTGTCAGTGCTTAGCAGTGCAAAGTTTAGAATATCTACCAATATCTATCTCGTCATCTAAATGATGACTCATCTGGAGTATTATCTGTAATAATAAACCAAAATTCTGAAGAAGAATTTGTACTTGAACCAGTTGATAAAACTTTAAAATTAATAATTTTTCTCTGGTGTTTGGAATTTATAGCTGAACAACCAGCTCTTATTATGAATTAACCAAACATAGGACTATGTGAACTAATATTATAATGAAAAGAAGTATAGTTGATTTCAATCATATTTCAAAAGATATTCCAAAACAAGATGTGGACGCACTAATACAATACTACAAATATTATCACAAAAAACCGTGGTGCGTTAAAAAATGTTATAAATACTACAACAAGATCCTTCGAGTAATATCATATCTACCATTGTTAATGACCAGTTCTGGTATAATTTCAAGTGGGATATCGTTAAATCCCTTTTGTTAATTATATCTGGTATTGGTGTTTCACTTACAGCGGCGTGTAAAAAAGTAGAACCAAGACTTTGATAAAGAAGCACGGTTGTTTAACATCAATTAAAACTTATAAGAAACTACTTGATCACATCCGGTCTTACCTACGAGGAGTTAAATATAATATGGATGATTTATTACGTGAATTTCGTATTATTGACAATATGTTAACAGACATTCTACCAATGAGGGTTAGCAAGTATGAAAAAAAATATCATAAAAAATATGAGTAACATAAAATTTTATCTAAACTTAAGATATAATATAACTAAAATAAT
Source organism: Potamilus streckersoni (assembly GCA_016746295.1). Lineage (NCBI taxonomy): Eukaryota > Metazoa > Mollusca > Bivalvia > Unionida > Unionidae > Potamilus > Potamilus streckersoni. Next base: position 24,015 of record JAEAOA010002286.1, on the reverse strand, counting down.
ATAATATCATTTTCATTCTAATGCTAGTTTAATTTCCACCTTGTTAACTGAAACATTCTAATGCACAGTTTAATTTTCATCCTGTTATCTTGTGGTAAAAACCCGTTTGCCGTCTTTAGAATAATTGTATTCCACACATGCGCTGTTCTAACAAATTAGTCACCTCTGTATCAGAGCTTATCGCATTCCAACACCTGTTGTTTTGTTTGGTTACAAAATACCTGTTTACAGGTAGTAGTAGGGGGAAAAAAAGAGGTGGGGGAGGGTGAGTCAAAACCCTGTTTTATTTTGGAAAAAAAAGGGGGTGGGGTGGGGGATAATTTAGGACTATAATTTATACTTGTTTGGAGGGTAAAAAAACAAAGTGAGTTGAAAACCTGGTTTTCCTCTAGGGTGAGTTGAAAACCTGGTTTATTTTGGAAGAAAAGGGGGTGGGGTGGGGGATAATTTATACTTGTTTGGAGGGTAAAAAAACAAAGTGAGTTGAAAACCTGGTTTTCTAATACTACTGCACCACCCTCAGTAAAACGTTCCGCTGATGGTGCTATTAGATCTACTTATTCCTCAAACTTTGGACAGAAAATTATGTTCCAGTTCTTGGTATTAGATGATCAAGCGAGACTAAGGCAAGCATAAAACTTTTCAGTATAGTTCTTGGTTCTTGGTTCAATAATTAACCAACCTCAGATTCACATAGAAGAACAAATGATAATATCACTATGAAAAGTATAGATCCGGATCTGTTAACAAGTTCTCTGATTAACAAAAACAGCTTAATTATATATATTTTTATTTATATTTACTATATTTATATATTATATATATATAATATATATATATGATATATATAGATACTATATATATATATGTATATATATATATATTGTAGCTGTGTTGTAGTATCAAAGTACGGACATGTAACAGGTACCATAGACAAGAAACATTGTGCATCAAGTATTAGTTTTGTTTCGCATTGTAAACGATTATGTATCTCACATACAGATTTTTATTTATCTCTTATTTTTTGTGTCCAACATGTGTTTAGTTTGGTTATAAGTTTTGAAGTGGGTTTTGATAATAAGGATTATGAACACGTAGTATACGGGTTATTGGCTGATACAATGCGCCATCCGGTGGATCTCGCTGTGAAAATGGTATATTATATGTACATTGCTGGGCCTAGCTAGACTTTGGAAATATCTATCTGAAGCTACCATCCCACATCTCGCAAAACTAGGTGCAGCAGCGATTGTTGTTTGTTATGTTTACAATACTGGTGTATGTGGCGTCGGCAACAAAGGGGTGATTATTATGTTTTAAAAGAGACTTGGTGGGTTATTTGTCTGAATGATTGAATTACTCCGGATAATAATATTATTCATAAGCTCACTTAATGATTTCTTATGTAGCGGTGATTTTTAGATCTGGTAAATGAGTTGTTTGTAATTGTTTTTCTGTTATTTGCAATGATCAGGAATACTTGTATAGATTCTAGTTTGGGTAAGGATTATCGGTTTCGATAGTAGTCGCACGTTTTAACAAACTTCGATTGGTATGTTAATCGATAAGATACCATTTAAGCGTTTTTATTGATTCGATATTGGCTGCATTACATTATGATCATAAAGCTGTGATAATAAGTTGAAAATTTCTTAAAATAATTCAACGTTTATCAAAATTCTCAACAATCTCTATGGTATAACGCCGCGCCTTGTAATCCTTGATAGCATAAATACTGATCATTTATCTTGGGGTTCATTTTACCGTCAAAATCGGTAATGTAATATTATTCATCGTTTGTATTCATCTAAATATAATATATATATCTTAGATTATTTTCGATATTCTGGAGTTTTATGAATATTATTCACTCGTTTTACACTCATTTATAGTTGGTTCCTGATTCTCCATTAATTACACAGTTGCAACTTCAGGCCTATCATACTGATATGATCGAATTCTGAATAAATATCTACGCAGGTAATCATGAGAATTTTATTTAAATCACCATATGATAGTGTTTGTTCCTAAACCTGGATCTCTATTTAGAATCGTTCTGCGATAGATGTAATTTACGTTGGAATCATCATAATCGTATATTTCCATAATGCCCGTTAAAATTCCTAAAACATGCCAATCAGGTGTTCCCTCCAGTTTTTTTTTTTATTCGCAAATTCCAGGTGGATTATTTGCTGGTAATCCAACAAATGGTTTTGACTGGTATTTGGCCCTATTATAAACGCGCAGTTGGGCCCAATGAAGTTCACTTGCTGGAAATTTCCAGTTGGAAAGTTAACGCTAAATTCATTATTGTTCGAACTTACTGTTATCAAACATAGTAGTTTTTGATGGGGGTGTATTAGTGAGATTGTTGACTCAGAATTATTGTTATAGCTAATATTTAATTTCTCAATATTTCCCTATTGTCAATAGATAAGGCTTTTGTCTCATTATGAATTCGACATCGTCGGTTTTAATTATCGTTAAGAACTCCCATCAGAATATTTCCATCATGAGGTAAAAGAAAAGATGGAGTAATTTGTATAGGCGGCTGCTGCTGCGTTTAATTTCATTAATATCTCGCGTAATTATCGCTCAGCACTTGTAGCTCAATTTCTCAGCGTAATACTAAGAATCCCTGCTTTATATTTTGTCGTAGAATTCGACAATCGGTTAAATGCAGGAGCGTATAATTGGCGTTGATAATAATAGTCCGATTCTGCAACAAACAGCAGAAACTGAGTAAACCTACTATATCAATAACAACCTTGCTTCTTGCGATTTTTTTTACTTTCAATTTGTAATCGTCACTAATATTTTTATTTCCGTCTGGACAATTAAGCTGATTATATCTGTGCCGTTGAACGTCAGTGTGAGGCTCTGTCATTTGATTCATTATACGGAGGAGTTTCAGCTACGAATTCTATACACCACTGCGCCCTAATTTGTATTGTCGCTACCGATAAACGTTTCCCTCAGAATCTTTGTTTCACACTCTACACAAATTCCAGAACATTATGGTTGAAGGAACGCCATGAATGTAGTAAATAGACTGTATTTTTCAACGCTTTAATAAAGATAGTCTATTACAACCACCAGTGACTTCTGCAATGTGTTTAAGAAGTGTTATTTTCCGGGTGTTGTCCATGTTTCTTTGCCTGATGCTACTTTGTAAACGGTATTGTTAGCTCGTCTAGTAGAATTTAGATTAGATAAGTTTTTTTTAACAATATCAGGAATGCCAAGCATAATATCGCTGAGTTTGAGTTATGTCAGCGAGATTTAAAATAACAATTGGTGGAGTTGTAAACAAAAATCATTTTTAGTTAGTTTTCTTTCTACGAAAATTTAGAAACGTTTGTATGTGCGATTAGAATACTCAGTTCTAAATACGGCAATTCCATCTTTGATTGTCGTTAACGAAGTCGTTATTGGAATTTCCTATAGTAGACATAGTTTGTTTTGTTCTTAGCTTCAAATTCAGATTATTGTGCTCTAAGATAATAACTATTGGTCATTTTATGAAATGCACGCAAATTATACCTTTTGGATAGTCGTACTTGATTGTTGATCGTCCACGTATTTTTTTTGTTGCAGATCATTAAAACTATGGTTGTGTTTCCGGAGATAGGTATTTTTTTCCCTGACATTATTATATACAGTAAATACATCGACGTTTTTCTTAATAGCCTTAACGCTTACAGAAATATTGTATTTTACTTCATCAGAAAAAGTAACGATATTATTAGCAACGCGGAAGGGAATTGTATAATTAATCTTGGTAGTTGAAGTGGCTATTTATAATCGCCTTGATTATCTTGAAAAACGACGTTTCGTTTTGATCAATACTGTGATGGTTAATAAATCATCGACGCATTTCAAGTTGATCACAAATTTGTTGAATTTAGATAAGGTTGAATTTTTTCGTCCGAGATTTCCTAAATATCAACAGTATGTTTACTAGTGTCTGTGAACATGGATTCTCATCGCACGACTTTATGAGGTGGTTTTGGTCGGTGTGATATCGCATCATGTATATTAAGTATTCTCGACCACATTTTGGGGGATCCGTTCTTGTTCGCAGTTGGTTGTGTTGAATCCAGATCGGAGCAATTTTTAATGCTGCATATGAAAAACTCTCTTAGTGGCCGCCCCTACGAATTGAAATTGACATTTCCAGTGGATCAAATGTATGCCCTAAATGATGCCAGGTCCAGGGTTTTTATCATGTTAATAATCTGTATCAGCGCTGTTGGGGTTGTTTTGGTAATTGATGCGCACAAAAATCCTCTGAAGTTTTTATATCTAGTTGCTTAGCTGCGCAAATAAATCAAATCGATAGTGGAAACTATTACTATCATCGAATGTTCCTAGTCTTAAACCGCGTCCGAACATGAGGCGGGGTTTTTAGAAGTGTTGACCTTTTCCGTTACCAAGTGGGTGGAGTGTTCTGGAAGTATTAGACTTTTCATTTCTTTTGATTACCTGTCGTTTGCTTTCTTTAAAAGCCATTACACGCGGTTCAACAGGTCTATCGCAGCTGCTTTTTCAACAGCTAGGTCTGCAGCGGCAAATTAATGCTAGTGTATATTGCGTAAGTGAAAATATACTACGGAATTAGCAATGTCTGTAAATAACCGCTGCAGAATGATTAAGTCGTACCCCAGTCTGTGATCGCTGACTTCATAGAAGTGATTTATACTGCGATCTGGGCAACGATTTGCTTATTCGGAAACCGCGTGTTGTTCTCTGTTTGTGAGATTTTTACCTCACAATTATCTTTTGATGATGATTGTAGGTTTTTAATCTGACAGTATTTCAGACTGACACTAAAAGTGATTGATAAGACATTATTTAATATTATCAGCGGTCTAATTACATATTCTCTACTGGGGCATGAAAACTCTCACTCGTCACAGCACATTCTAGTAACATTGATTTATCGCTGACGATTTTAAGTGCGCCTTGCTCTGTAATTAGAAATAGCTCAACATTTCTATTAAACGAGCTCGAAATGTAGATCAACTATGATTTCTATAGTAAGATTTAATTGTTCTAGTGGGAAAAAGTAATAAATAGGTATAGGTTGTAAATCCAGCAGTGTATTTGATACAGTATCATGTTTTGATCAGTCCATGAATGTCACTAATCGATGATTACGCACAACATTCTACATGATTTTGATCGAAACCTAACAAAATATCCTCCGATGGATTGATGTTCATTTATCCGTCATGAACCTCAGAAGCACGAGCTTATCAAATACCATAATAACTTACTCTTGATCGTTTACTTGTGCAGAATTTGAAATGAATAAATATATGTTTGTTGCAGAAACACCTTGCCGAGAAGCTATTTCCATGTGAATAGACCTTCATTGCGCTTCTCTAAAAGTATCTGTAGTCATCGTTATTCATGCAACGTTCATTTACCACCTTGACTCCTGAAAGTAGCAACCTGTCTTCTTCGTTTATTGAGGAGTATTATTGACATCCGCAGCGAAAGTTTGGTCAGTAAAACTCTACCGCATTAACTGCACCAGGTACAGGATTGCATATCATCAGGATTTTGCGCACATGTACAACTGTATTGTTGCCTCTCCAAAATCACTTCCTAACATTTCTACAATCCAAGATGTGTGAAAAAGGAAATTGACATGAAATGCTTCTATCTTGGTATATTGATTTACGCACTGAAAATCTTAAGTTAAAATTTGCATTCGCGATAATACTGACAGGGAGCATCAGCAGCTTCTTTTGCCGCTCTACTTACAAATTGTCACGTTTTACTTTTGGAACATCAGTTGTATCATTTGCAACAATATCCATGGTCCGTTGATCTCGAATATCGTCACCTGTATCTTGCACGCCAAGTATTGTTGTAGCAACGTCAACGTCGTATGAATAGATTAATATTTTTGCCGTCAATCATGTACGTAAAGCTATTGAACAACGCCATGATATCTTATTTAACAAAAAACACCAAACTCTAACATCGGTGCCTATTCTACTGGTGATGCCAGGTCAAGTATTTTTAATTTCACCTGTTAATTATTTAAAAGATTCATGGGTAGAAATATCTACTTGTATACTGAACTTGTAATTCGTTCGTCACGCTGATCTGGAATTCGGGCCGTCAGCGAAGTATATACTGATAATCGCGCACAGATATCTTTAAGAATGGTGCGTCATGTCAAAATTCGGGGGTCAGAAATCGCTTGGACACTTTGTTATTTTCATCTTGTCTAACGGAGACGATTTCTTGACTATCAGACTATGGTTATATTGGTTTCCTTTTCGAATGGGGAACATAACTACACTCGCTAGTTTTTTGATTAGACGCTTGATTTATTATTTTACTTAACTCGGGAATCACTTCAGTGATAGGTATTTTCATCAATAGTTGAGGTCGGACGGGTTGTGGTTTGCGAATATCTTGTAGTATTTTTTGATTGCTGGAATGCTTGTAGCAAGAATAAAGAACGTCTATAACTTTTGACGAACAACACTTAGCTTTTATTCCTAGTGCTTTGCAATCGGTATTGTTTTGGGGCTATTCTTCTAAACAGACCCTTCAAATAATTGCATAGTCCTTCCGTGCTTGTTTGTATGAGGTAATTGGAGGGTATTCCTGATTATGGTAGGTACAGTTGAGCACCAAGCACGATCTTTTTTTTATTAAGTGAATATATCATTATTGTATCTATCATGTTGTAGTCATCGGCAATTTCATTAACTGAGAGAGCTATACATCACTGTCATAATGCACCACTAAATATTCGTTTGCAAATATCAGTGTTTCATTAATGATTTTGATGAGGATATCTAGTCGATCAACATCAGCAAGAACATTATTAGGACAAGTAATAAGACCACTCCCTAGGCATTCCAATTGCATCAGAGCATCTTTGAAATACTTCTTCCTCCATGTAATGGTTTCGGTGGTGCATTTTTACTTGGTTTTGATGGTAGTGTTTTGGTGATATTGGATAATCACGAAGTGATTGTAAATGATTTCGGTGGTTTTTGACGTTGTTCTCGTATTTATTATCGTCGTTGTTCTACTCGCTGTTCTCGTTGATTCTTTGTATCCTTGTTGTCGTTGGTAGCTATTGTTGTTGTAGTAGTGGTTGCTAGTCGTGGTAGTGGTCATTTTGGTGATGGTAATTAAGTTCTGGTGATTGATGGTAAAATTGTGATGATCGTTTACTTTTTTCTATATAGTTTTTATATTTTTATCAAATTGTTATAATTCATATTTTTCATTAGATCTGATTTGGATACCAGTAGCCATGCGATATACATCCTTGTTCCATTGGAAGAGCGTAGGAGATTATAACCTATTTGGTTTAACATACTTTTTGTCATTCATATTCAAAGCGGAAATATAAAAACAATGAGTGGGTCCTGAGAGCAGCAATACGTTCAGGCGTAAAAATTTATATATTTTGTAGTTTGGTTCTTGTGTTCTGGCTGCTGAACGGGTGGTGGTTTGTGGGTTGTGGTAGGTGGTTGAGTGCTTGAATACGAACAATCTCGGAGTGAAATATACGCCAAAAAAAAAAAAAATCAAAAAAAAAAAAAAAAAAAAAAGAAGCTGTTTTGTTGCTTGGTGCTATAACCAATTTTAATCGTTGTTTCGGATAATCGTTTTAAATAATTGTTTTGTATCATCACAAATTCAGCTAGATATTTCTTAATGCGAATATGTTGCTCCTAAAGAATCACGAAAGGTAGATAGTTTATAATTGTCTCTTGTCGCCCTCGAGTAATTTTTCTATCTGAGTTGAGTGTGGTTCTTTCAAAAAAACTAATTATTGATAATATTTATATGGCTGTTTAATTTACAGCAGTAGAAAGGCCGACCGAAACAGTAGTGGTAGATTGTAAAAATCGGAGCAAACTTTGGTCAATTAGAGAAGTTGTCATTAATAAAGCAACAACTTTTTTCAGCTTTCGTTGGAAACCTTACTTTTCAAAAAAAGGCAAGTTGTCTGTTCAGCCTATCATCTAAGTTAATGAACAAGAGATGATAGAGAGAGGCTATGAACTCAAAGATTGTGCTTTCATCGGTTATGTGCTCTGTGATGAGAAACAAACAATAAAGAATAGCAGTTTGTTTCTCATGGTGGGACAAATAGGTTCGCCTTGGCAGCAACCTTGTGTAGGGTCAGTTCCTGTGCTTAGTCTTGCATCCCCTTGCACCTTTCATGCTTAAATGACTTTCCATGCTATCATGGCGCATATTCCGTACACTACTAGGTAGTTTGTTTTTTTTTTTATTCCGAAAATCATGACGGAAGTGATCCTATTCGGTAATTAGGATAATTCGTAATTTTAAATAACGTTGACTGTGGAATTATATTCCTTTGCACCGTGAACATATTAATGCAACAGTTGTTAAATCACATGAAAGGCAAATATTGTTTTCATTCTTTTCCTTAGCTTGATTCGGACCTGTAAATATCGAAAGCAGACGAATATGTATGTACATAATAGTCGCAAAAGCGCCCTTTACTTGAAAATGCGATGGTTCCAAAACCTGGAAATGGTCTCAGCATGTCAGTCTGTTAATTAAAAACTTGCGTTAAGCATAAAAAGCCAGCGCGATGACTGTGTTATAGCAAATCTTCTCTCCTTAGAGTTGAAAATATAAATCGATGAATGAATTGACAAAGTTGCTTGCACATTTTATCAAATTAAATGTTTGTTATTGATATTGGATAGGGGTGTCACAATAAAGACGGGGAAGTAATTTTCGGTTTTTAATATATGGGACGAAACATAAACATAATATGGGTAGATAGATAGGCCCAACAAGTAGTTCTCCACATTATATATAGTTGTGAATTAACAGGCTTATGAATTGCAAATTTCAATCAATAATATAAATTTTATTTTTTTCAAGGTAAATACGGAAATATTTATTCGTAGTGCGTACATAAACATTATAATTTATCCAGTAGCGAAATCACGAGTTTAATATAGTTATTTTGGTATGACAAGATGATATTATAAACAGGTATTTACGTAGGTAAAGAAATTTTTTTATTGATTAAAATTTCTCCAGAATCAAACTAATGACGCCAAGCAGGCCGTAGGATTCGGTGATCGAACCGTAATATTTATTAATGATTCAGTAGTGAATTCGTTATCGTCAGAGAGGAAGGGTCTAATCGAATTTTTTTTCAGCAATAATTATTTGGAATGCCTGAATGTAATGCAGTTTTTATTTATTTAAATTGGTGCAAAATCCCGACTTTGTACGCTGAAGGCCATAAGTCGCTAGGGCATCATGACACTCAAGGACTCGCATAAAGTAATTTAGAAGTGTTCCTGAAACACAAACATAGCTTCAAAATACAAATATACATTTATAGTAAACGAAAGCCCCAGTATATTATTTCTTGATACAAAAACTGTTCTACATTGTGGATACCAATATCTGATTTGTACAGATGTTTTGATCAAGATAAATGCATAGGAATTAATTCCATTTTTTATTTATAGAACATTCATGTGTGAAATCTGTCTTATACTTGATTGGGACACCGTATTATATATCAAAATAAAAGTTGTCAGTATGAGTATACAAAAGAATTCGCAAGATTATATTTTAATGTATTCAAAAAAAAACATATAAAATAGATCCGGTTAAAACGGCACATATGTACAAATCTGCTCTTTCAAGTCTGAAATTACACTTAGCTAAGCCAAACTCGTTTTGAACAAAAAAGAGTACAAATAGATTTTCGTAAACTTATGTAAGTATTATGCCTGGTGAATAGTCGTACTGTTAATGTGATACTCATAACTAGAAGATTTGCAGACATTACGAAGTTTTCAACTAAGCAGTTAAATTTTCGGACGTATTAGGTTTACTGGGCAGGATCAGGCAGTAGGAAACCGGGGTGGGGGTAAAATTTAAAGGACTAGACTGGCTCGAAATAAATCAAAGTGTTATGTGTCTTTTACTCACAGAGTGCATAATGCCAATAAACACGTTGAAAGAATAATGATGGTAAAATTTCTCGCAACAAGTACTGCATGTGTGTGTTTGTGTGTTCTGTGTGTTGAGTCACTTTGTGAGTTGTCAAGTAATATACAACAAAATGTTTCTGCTGTAAACATTTTTTGTTGGGTCTGACATTAATCATATTGAAAGATAATTTCTTTGAATTATCTAATTATAACTTTCATTATTTGAATAGTATGCCTTCGTAAAATAACATCAAGCAAAGCAAATGTATAGTAAATATTACTGTTAGCGGATCGAGAGAGCTTAATTAAGCTTGTTGCACATTCCTCTTTTGTTATCTTTTTTCCGATGTCTCGTAAAAAATATCTTTTAAACTAAATGCATAGCTAAACATTAATACTGTGCCATTTACTTAAAAACTATCCAACTCCACCCCAAAAATCCATCCAGAAAAGGAGGTAGATGAAAATTCACAGTGTTTTTTTTTTTGCAATCAACAAAATACTAATCCAAATGGCTTCATGTTACCATAGAAGTAATGCATACAACAATTATGAAAAGCAAAATATAATAATAATTGAATGCTTTATGAAAATGTAATCGTTATATTTGTATTAAAAACAATGAACATAGAACTATGCTGCTAAAGATGGACATTAAAGAAAAAATACAGATAACTTTAACCACATTTTTCACAAAGATGTGGAGAAAATAGAGTTGTTATTACAACATTATACTTGTGAGTTGAAGGAAAAGCAATATTAAATACTTTGAAAGTCAGCTTTGTGGGCACCTGAGATTCCATGTTAGTTGAGTTATTATTGAAGTTTTGAATTCTTCAATGGTTGGTCGAAAGACCATGGATTTTAGGGATAGTATGTCTCTACGTGATGTTTCCATATGTCGTCAACTGAAGGAGGACCTGTGAAATAGCTCTATAAATTTTTTGTAACAATTCATGAAGAAATTAAATTGGCTATAAATATAACTAGTATAATATTCACTAGAAACATCCAAATGCAATTAATGTTTATGAACAAATGATCTTTGTGAACATGATGGCATGAAATATCACAGACTTTTATATCACTGTTACGAACCTTTCCTTACTTTTCTTTGCACCTGATATGGTCCCGTTAATTTTATGTTTATTCGTGTTTACAAGTGTAGAAGTCCAATTAAGTCCTAATAAGACTAAGCCCAAGTAAGGGTCTAAAAAATGTTCGGTCACTATTTTATCAATTCCTTAATATCTGTGAGTGCGCAAAGGCGATGCTATTAATGAGGGTTTGTCTAATGCTTCGTTCCGTGCCTGTTCTGAATATTTGCCTATACTCCAATAGCTAAGTGGGACGGTGGAGGACTGCAATCAGTTTATATTCAAAGACCTTCATAATATTAGTCTTATCAAAGGTGACTATATCAACAGAAATTAACTCTGCAAATGTTCGTGGTACTTATCCATTTTCTAAGTTACACAACGATGTTAATGGCTATTTATAGGATTCAGTAGACAAAATAGTACACGAACATCCAAATAATTCCTTCAATAAACCAATGTATTTGAATTGCATTATAGAGAAAACGTTTAGGGTTTTATTTATTTTTATGTACTATGTTACACTAATGATGTCAAGTTATACAAGTAAAGTTTTTACTTTGTTTAAGTCATAATCAGGCATTCGATTTCTTTCAAAGGTATTACCATAGTGTATCTTGCAAAGTAAAATGAAACAAAATAACATTTTGGGTAGACTATATCTAAAATTATGATATTTACAATGTTACACATCCTCTACTTTCTAATAGATTTTCCAATATTACAACAAATAATAACACAATAAATGTCAATTATTGTTGGTCAATGCATGTATCTTTGCAAAAGAAAATAGAAACAAAAACAAAACATTTGGGTGGACTATATTATGAAATGTTCGATATTTACAACGTTCTTCTTCACGGCGGATGAAAACAAACACAGTCAATGTAAGTTTTTACGATATCTAAGTTAGGAAAAGAAAACACGTCTGAGTTGGCTAGCTAATGTAAGTCAAAGTTGTTCCTATTTGTCCTACAATCGATATTGGATTTACCGAGGATAAAATGTATTTGGTAGAATGTAACTTTAAATGAAGAATGGTGATTGGAGGACTATGCAGGCCTCATACAAGAATGTCATGCGATCGGATTTATTATGATTGAGGAGGAACCCAGAACGTAAATCGCCTCCTACCTAGTTTGTCTTATAATTTTAATGAAATGCCAGTTCCTAATAAAATAATACTTCCCCAATTCTAGTCGAGTGTTATTATGAGACTTTCTCTTTGTAATAAAAACAGTATCGGACTCCGAATTCTATATAATGCTTTTTATATATATTATCTTATATATATAAATATATAATATTTTATTATATATATATATCTCTATATATATATATATTATATTATATTATATATTATGTATTATATATTAAATATTATATATATATATATATATATTATATATATATATTATATATATATCTAATATATATTATATTATATTATATATAGATATATAGATAATATATAGGCATAGATAAGTTCGGAGGTCATTGCCGTATATGCCCTATCAAAACTTTACTCCAAAATTTATTTCTACAGAAAAGTGATATGGTATATGATAAATGAGACAATAGTCGGTTGAATTCATTTGTTTCAAAGTGTTCTTTGGTGGAAAATTTAATAATACTTATATTAATGATATCGTTGCTAAATTTGCGGTCTACTTTATGAAGTAGTAGTAAACACTGTACACGCCATAATATGGAGTAAAGGTTACATTTACAGACGTATATTACTGGTTTGGTGGACCAAGATTGGGTAATAATGTAAGTTATGTTTTAGGACAAAGAGAATCTTTTTGACCTTATCATATTTGAAGTGACTAAAATAGAAACTTGTTTTTGATGGAATTTCAGTCCTATAACAGTCTTGAGTTTAGAAACACTCAGTACTATAACTTAGCGCCTGAATCTTTGGTGCGGAATTGAAAGCACATGTTTAAATATATGCAGGTCCAGAAAATGGCCTCCAGGTTTAATCTATTTTGATAAATATAGGTTGGCCATAAGCACTCAAAAATTAGGTTATTGAAGTTTTAATATCATGTTGTTTCCATGTGATTACTATGGGAATACTGAATTAGTTATTATGATTTAAAGAATCCACTCTGGATGCAAACGATATTAGAAAACTCATTAGACTAGGAAACGTGATTACGATCGAGAACAAAGCACCGTAAGAGTAGTATAGTGGGGTAATATCGGACTATGGGAAATTAACATTAAAAAACCCTGATGGTATTATACGGAACGATTTATACGACCAAATTGCACCATGGGCTTTATTACGGCAATGGGATTTTGTATTAGCCCCACCTTGGGCAGGTATTGCATCAAGTACACAATTAATTTAACGTTCAGTACCACATAATGTAGTTCACGTATATTTTTTAGATCACTTTTTGTGTTCCGTTTGGTGGTGATACAAGCGTTAGATTTTAGCATTCTGGTAAGGATTTAAAGGCAATTGTTTATTCTTTAGAATGAGAGTTATGTGTTGTGGTTTGTCTGTGTTTATCTCGGGACCGTCACATGAGTAATAGGCCATGGTGATGATTCGAAGGTGAAATATGTTCCTTTGCATGGTGTTTGTTTTAAAATCGCTCTCAAAATAATCAGGTCAACTTGACAAGAACTTTAATCTTTGAAGATATTTTAGATTAACATATGATTTGTATTGATTTGTAAACACGGTGGAACGTTCAGTACTGGAAACACTGTAGAGACTATATGGTAAATTACTTGTGTTCTATTTGCGTATACGGACAAGAGGAATGGGCACAGGTGGAAAGGGCATTTGTTTGTTATGGTTAACCCAGTAATTAACAACTGGGATTCTCACGATTTTCTTCTTTTCTTCAAACTACATCTCACTTCTGGTCCGTAGATGTAGGACCTCTTTAGACCCGACACCCTTATCTCTCCACACTCTATTCTTCTTTTTCAAAGGGTTGTGTCAGTAATCTAGGTATAGCCATGATGTTTGACATACATGGGATAGTCCAGGTTAAACAGCATTTATGATAAGAGGGTTGATGATTTTACTTGGTCCACATTTTTTTGTGACGAGAAACAGAGTGCAGGAACGAAGTGAACGCGTGTATTTATAGAGGAAGAGAGTATCGAAAAACGTATTGCAATGGATGGACCAATCATACGCTTTACAAATTCGGTCACTAATGGAATAATTCTGTCCAAACCGCCGATGCGCTACATGTGTTCGTATAAAATATCCTTCACTCGCTTATCTTGCGCAGCTTGCATAGCTCCTACCTAGTTGTCCAAAACAAAACATTACTGACCCTAATCATATACATTATTCCCCCTCATATAGGCTCCCCTTCTGCCAGGGAGTGGCTAAAAATTCTGGAGGCCTATCCCGATGGTTCAAACTTTAAATATCGACGAAAATGTACTAATACGCAATCAAACATTATCAAAGCAAACACCAATCATAGAAACCCCTACCCAAACCCATCCCCCCTTAAAAATATCAAAAAATTATACAACCAAACACTTCACATCAAACACTTAAACTAAATTCTATCTATCAATCCCATCTTTGTATACCATCTCAATCTCCCAAACCCCCCTACAAATTCCACAATTTACACCTCCCAAAACAAACAAAATCAACATAATCCCCCATCATACCAACACAAAATCACTTTACCAAATAAAAAACAATTACTATAACCCACACACCAATAATAATACTTTCATTACACCCTGACCAAATAATAAGACCCTTCCACCCCACAACCAACTTCTCCAACCTCCCCCTCTAATAACATCAAACACAACAATCTAAAAATATATAAAAAACATAATTAAATTACATATTAACGCTTTATCAAACTAATAAATCTAATAATCAAACTTCATACTACAAATAATTTCTTACTCAAATCTTTCATCTTACACTCACTCTCCCCTCATTTAATTCTCTTCAATAACGTACAATACACTACCATAAACTAAATATACTCCAATTTCCTAAGATCTCATTACCATACTACCATTTAACCTCATACAAAATAATCCCCACCACTCTTAATCAACCATAATATTAAAACATATTACAACCATCTGCCCTCACATATATTTATCCTTTCCTCGATATTACCCGTTAAATCATACATTTCCTACAATTATAACCTTTTAAATTCACTCATATTTACCACTCCAATTAAATACCTCATCCATGCACTGCACCCCTCGCACAACTATTGTAATCATAAACCCCAATCCAAAATTAATTGTAACAAGCCAACCATCTTTATTAAAAAATCTCCACACAATACTTTAATCCCCCCCTGGTATAACACACCCTAAACCTCGCAGACTAAATCAAGACCACACTAAACCCACTACACCTCTTTTAAACAAAAAACAATATACTATCAACCCCCCATACACCTTTTGACAATAACCCCTACCTCTCTGCAAACCACTCCGAAAGGTATAACATTCTAACCAAACATTACTTTCATAACATATCTTCTAACTCGTCAAACATCCCACCCATATTAACACTATCTTATACCCTTCACACCCACAACCAACTCTTACCCATACTCCCAAAAATCCTCCCTCCCCATCATTTCCCACTCCCACTTCAACCAACCCACCAAACTCCCCCCTAACACTCACCCACAACACCCCCCCACCCCAACTTATATATCTTTTCCCAAAATAAAAATCCCCCACATATCTCATTACTTACTCCTTTATTCAAATATCTTTTCCAAATCCCCCCCCAACTACTTATTCCAACCTAAACATTCCCTACCTTTTTTATTCCTCATTATCTTTTTTTTCCAAACCTCTTTTTCCACATACCATCAATCCTATCTCCTTCATATTCCTCCTCCCCTTAATCTCCTACATCACCTATCCCACCCCAACCCTCCTCATTAATCAAACCCCACTTCAAACTACCCAAAACCAACCAACTCCCCTTCCAATACCCTCCAATCCCAACTCCCCACACACCCAACAAAACCCCCTCTACCCCTCAAAACTCCCACTCCCCCCCCCTCCTCCAATTCTCCCAAAAACCCTTACCTCCCTCTTCATTCTCTCCAAACATCAATACCCTCCCCCTCCCTCCTCCTCTTTCTTCTTCCCATCCCTCATCCTCCTCCTACTCCCTCCCCCCTACCCTTCTCTCTTACCCCCCTATCCCTACCCTTTACCCTCACACAACTAAAAAAATCTTAATCCCTAATCCTCCCAACACATCAAAAACAATCCCCATCCCCAACCCCCCTCCACACTATCACCCCCCTCTCACCCCAACTATCAAATCCACCCACAACACCTCTCCCTACCCCCAATTCAATTCTATTCCCCTACCTTCCTAACTCTCCATAAAATAACAATTCTATACACTTCCCCCCCCCCCACCCTTTCCCCAAACCTTTCCCCCCCCCCCAAAAAAAAAAACCCCCTCCCACCACAACCAAACCCCCACACCCCAACCCCCACCCCCACCACACAACCACTAACTACATACATTAATATCAACTATACATAATCCACAACAACACCACCAAACCCCCACTTCTACCCAAACTAAAAACCCACAGTAACAACATTACCCACACAAACCCAACCCAACCCACCCCCCCCCAAAACAACCCCCCCACAAAACCCAACATATTCATAAATTAACCCCCACAAACATATTAAAAAAAAAAACCAATAACCCAAAACCCTAAAACGACACTCCACCTGCCCGAACAGACCCGACCCGTACCTATAGACACTAGAACCATAAGATACACAAAAATACAGATCCAGACATTCTTAACGAGACAAGATAAACCAGAAGACAAATGTACCATGTACACCTCACCTCATATAAAGAAAACTCTTCACAACACATCCTCCCACCATGATACATTAACTAGAACTCCAAATCCAGCCAGATAACCCCCTCCAAAACAAGACAACTCATCAAATAAAACCAAAAAAATAAGTAGACCATTAAAAGACTTTCCTCTACAACCAAAATTTAGAACCATAGACATGGAATCTCCCCCATCCAAAGAACCTCCATACAACACCCAGGTTAACTCACCTACCTTCAACAATATAAAAACCACACGCCCGCCACACTGTCTTCCTCTCCAACTCACTAATTGCACTTAACATGTCTTCCTCTCCAAATCCTTGACGATCTAAACTAACACATCTGTCCTGTGAATACTTCAAAATTCTATCGCTAAACATCACCATAACATCTATGCCATTCTAACTGCATTCTCCTGTCTCCCTCAATCCCCACCATCAGTCAATAGTGAAGTTAGTACCATCCCACCCCTCATTGCACATCAGTCTCCGCTATCTGTGTTGTGTCCTCCCTTGCCCAGAAAAATATCACCTGATGCAAATACTGCATATCGTACCTAATCTCCCAAATCCACCCCATGCCTCTATCATGTGATCTTCTACTGTGTACTGAGATATCTAATAAAAATAATGTCCATCACTCTGATATTAGCGCTCCATCCTGTGCTCTTAAGAACTCTCCTGTGCCGCGTCTATCCTTCAGTGAACATCATCTGATACCTATCTCAGTCATTACCCCATTAGAGCCTCATCGAGACACTCCCTCACTCACCTGCTGTAAAGTATGTGCATCTGCTCAAGTCTCGCCCACACTGCTCCTCACTATACCATATGTCTAGACCAAATCTATCCTCCTCCTCTCTCCCACCAACATTGTGACCCTACCCTACCCTACACCTCTCCACACACCCTAACCACAACAACTCCACAACGCTCTCCTTTTCCACCCACTCTAATACTCCCCTCGTAATGAGCTCACACTCCCGCATAATCTACTACTCTAATTCCTAAAATCTACTCAAAACCTCGCCACTATCCATGTGTTGCCTATCCATCTGTCTCATCCACTGTCCAGTACGCTCGTACTACCCCAATATATTCACTACAAATTCTCTACCACTACCCACATCGACCACCCTCCCACTACCTAGATAACCTCTCACAGACCCAGCTACATTCACAGCTCCCCAATCCATCGATCACTTCTCTTTCACTACTGTCTGCATCCCCCAACCCCCTCTCTGACTCACAATCCTGTCATCCTGGACCCCATGCGCTCCTCTATCGCTCTTCACGCACCGACCCCAACCACTCTAGACCCCATCCGAACCCTATAACCCCATATATATCTCGATAGACGATACGCATAGACCTGACCTCCCCCCCACCCGCATACACCTGAAACCGCTCGCTCTGATCGGCGCTCATACTCATCTCACCCCACTCTGCTCAGCTCACAGCATGTCGATCTCTCCTACCCGTCTCGAACTCATATACGAGCATTCCACGTCTCGTCCTTCTCGCACGCCTCGTCATAGCTCTTGTGTCCTCTCAATACCGCATCGTGTCTGTACACATCCTTCCACACTCTCAACTGTCTACTCTGTGCACGACTCCTTAGAGCGCTCCCGTAAAGTAGATACCTCTCATCTGCACCTCTCTTATCTGTCACTTGCCACTCTCGACGAGCACTGCCACCGCTAACAAACATTCTTGTACGCTCATATCTTACCCTCACAGCTCATACACGCCATGCGCACCACGCTTCATGAGACTCTCACCAATCTCGTAACGTGCTCTCTCTACTACTCGCCTCGCTCTGAGAGAAGTATCGTACCTCTCGACTACCAATGTCCACTGAAAAGTTCCAGTGTCCTTCTCAAAGAGCTCACTCCATATGGATCTGTAGAGTACTTATGCTCAATGTCGAACTCCCATCCCATTACCCCGTGCACCCTCAGCACTATACATTAAACTATGTAAATATGTCTCTCCAATAACAGATCATACACGTCCCTAACAATCCTACCACGTACAACCTAGTCAGAGAGGCACAAATGTTATTAGCCTCATCGCTGAATCACTCGTCACTCACAACTCACAGTCTAACCTTTACAAATCATCTGTATATAACATGCCCTCCCACCAGACAATATGTGAACACTCTGTCCACTTAGTCTTTGGTGATGAATGCCTGTTAGTACAACCATAAATTGTCACATACTGACCCATAGTCGTATAGTTAGTACTAAGAAAATTCACATGGTGCAGCGCACTATTAATTATATTACTTATATTGAGTCTGATAGTTCTCTCACAACAACCTATTATAGAGTGATCTGCACTTTACACCCTTCCTCTCACATTTATCTCGTGAGTCCATGCAGATAATCAAATGTTCCTTCGCTGTGATCAGTAATGCCTCTAGCCTGCAGAAGTCCTCACATGACTCTCCAAATCCGTTTCTTATGCACAACTGAGTCTCCCCACCTAAGATGAAAACGGCATTCGAGCCGCTCTACCCAATAATTCACCTGCTGCTCGCAATTCGATCTCCCCTCCCCCACAGCTCATATCCACATGATGTGCCTATTAATGTAATAGCGTATATCTATCGCGATAAACGAGCCGCCTTCATCTTCCCAGCCTATCAGGTCACATAGTTAAATCCGTAGAAACTATTTTCTTGTATCGACTATTCAATTGCTCCTGTATTATACTCATGTCTTTAAATTTCCTTGTATTACATGAGCGCGCGATACGACGTGCCTCCCATGCCGATGTTGTGTCTTACTCGTGTTCACTTTGTGTAGACGAGATTCCGCCGTGTGGGAGTATACGTGAGAATTAGACAAGTACCTTACTGTAGATCGCTAGAATACTACATCCTCTCGATATCACAGCTCACCTTATGGAATGGTATTGATTAGATGAGTTCGAGGACATTGAAGTGAATAAGCCCCCATCGCATGTGACGCGTTATAACCGGAGCTTCTTGTTTTACCTGTTGACTCCTTCAAGAGGATAGACCTGTGTATAAGATAGTCCTGAATCTAAGTCGGACCTCCCTATGAGACCAGGCTGAACTCTGATCCGAGTAGACCACCATCCTGCCTACACTGTGCAGACTTAGCTCTGCCTTGACCCGCAAGAAAGAGCACTTAGAAGTAGATGTTTCGTGTATTGTCTAGTATATCTGAAGCGCTGTCTCCACCCGGATAGCTCGCTCGCAGCGCATGTCTCACCACACGCATCCTCGAGAGTTCGAAGATAGCAGATATCATCCACGAGGGAAAGTCTGCATAAGCTCGGCTGCGTACTCTCCTGACCACCACCATCCAAGCGGTTCCTGTTTGTCTGGGCGCGTCTCGAATGACACCCTCGCTCTCTGCTGTCCATGGCTCACGAGGCTGAAAGGTGACGAAATCAAATACTTGGACGTGTGTTTCTGTATCCGTACGTATGGCAAATTATTGTCACTTTTCAAAGCGCAATAACAATTGTGACCGAAACAAACATTGGTGGACAATCGTCGACAATCCAAAGGATGATCAGTGGCAAGTCTTGCCTTTCCACGAATTTGTATATCCCGTGTTACCTCATCATATGCAAGGAAACAAGGTTTCCCTTGTGTGTCTTGTGCTGAAACGTGCAACCAGACTTCCCTTGTCAGCTTACTAAGGAAGACGCACCTTGAAAGGAATGTGGGTTTAGTTGTAGAATTGATTACATGCCTGATCTGGATACACTGTTAGAAGTTTCGGCATTTACCACTTTCCACGACAGAAAAGTACCACAGCTGATGAGACCCCAAAAGGGCATTTTCTAGGACTACGTGATACTTTTTTGAAGAAACTGAAACAAGGAGCCAGTGGCTATTCTTCCTAATGTCGCAATCGTGAAGGCCTAACAAAGATTCAAAGAGAAATACTGGATCAAGGATGTGGTCACATCGAGACACGTGGAGAAAACCAATGCAAGGCATATCGTTTGCAAAGTGATGTTGAATTGTTTATGGGTAAAATGGCACATCGTCCGTGTTTACCAAGGACGGGAGTATTTGGTCAGAATTCGTATTCCGATGATTTGACAAAACCAAATACATGAAACACGTGGGACGTCGTTCGTGAGGACTTCTCGAGTCAATTACGAAGAGAAATGGATTTGTAGAAACGACAATTTGGAAATGTCAAAATTGCAGCCTAAGTGAATTCATGCTCGCTTAAAACTGTACGAAGCTTTAGAACTGTTAGGAGATCGTGTATTATGTTGTTGGACACGGACAGTCGATCTACTTCAGTCGTTTGGGCAAGTGCAACTACATCGGACGGAGACCGTTTAGGAGACTGGACGGACGACCATCCCGCGGAAAGATTTTACGTTTTGCAGTGGTGGTCCAAACATTACGGTCACGAATTACCGTAACCCTCTAAAGAAGTTACAGGCGTTGAAGTGAAAGGATTGCTCTAATATCGCACCAAGTCAAGTGGTTAAACTTGGCGTAGTCTAGGAAGCCTAACGGAATGTACAGGATGGAAACAATAAATGAATATTAGCAACCTAACAAAATCTTCGTTTGCCCACACATCAAAATCCTGTCAATCTCTTGAAAAAAGTATGCCAGTCATGTACCAGAAACGAGAACGGATTATTAACCAGTTTACATTAACGTACAGAACACGATTTGGTCAGCATATAAAAGGGATATTGTTCAAGACCAATAGGTCATTGTAACTACCCAAGGACCAAGAGATAAAGATGAATCTTTACACGTAAATATTCAGCAAGGGGGCGAAAAGTAAAGTCGAGTGCCGATGCTGTGCCTTGATGGTTAGATGCCGTAGCTGTGATCTTCAGTGATTCAGTACCACATTATGTAATGGTGAACTTCTGCTAAGTGACCAAGCCTATCATTAAAGAGTGATGAAGATGGTATACGTGTCAAAACTGAGGACCGACAGTGATGATACTGGTCATTGTAACTTTCAATTATTTGTGCTGTCATCTCCAACAAACTGTGTTACCCACCCTACGAATGTCACGTAAACTAAATAAATTTCTGCTATATCACCTTACCATCATCGAAAGTGAATCTGCACAATACGAATATGTGTTATCTGTGAGGTTTGCCAGATACTGTTGATTCGAAGTCGGACCCGAACTTCCAGAAGCGCAAATGGGCCAAGATATATGGGGGCGGACCTACCCCCCAAAGAATTAGCCAGAGCCGGCTTTTACTACTTGCGAAGGGGGATAACGTTGACTGGTTTTAGTTGTGGTGTGTCACTTTCACGGTGGAACAGAAAGATTCGTCTTACCCGGAACATGCTCGTTGGTTCCATATTCTCATTACATACCTTTAGTGGGGACCTCGTTCTTTATGGTACCAAAATAGCAGAAAGTAAGAAAAGTAGCGACTGTCTGTAGGAGAAAGGCTTGACACCCCTACGACATCTATAAACCGACATCAAAATTAATCTTCAAATCATTCCCACTCAATTGCAAGAGAAGATCTAAACAACATTTGGAGGGTCTTGTAGAGTCAAATATCAATTTGTGACTGTATAAACTTTTGTGTCGAGAATTCAATAAGGAAGGGAAAAAGGTCATCCAACAAGTTCGATGTTCTGGATCAAGGGTGTGGTTATCCATTGTTTTCTCTTTACACCATTTACATTGGATGTTTTTATTGACAATCTTGACCGTTTATCTGAATGGCGTGGAAAGAAAAAATCAATAACATTCATTACTTTCGCTCTAGGAGAGAGGAGCTTGATACTTGGTCATGGAATACTTAATAGGGAAACATTGTAGCTTACCTTTGGGTTGAGTGAAGCATTTACCGTGAGTTGGTCAAAATACAAGTCAAATGTAAAGAACCATTGCATCCGTTATGTCATCGACGCTTGAACCACTGGTATCTCAATGCTATAAGAGGATTGAT
Source organism: Potamilus streckersoni (assembly GCA_016746295.1). Classification (NCBI taxonomy): domain Eukaryota; kingdom Metazoa; phylum Mollusca; class Bivalvia; order Unionida; family Unionidae; genus Potamilus; species Potamilus streckersoni. The sequence continues at coordinate 1,132 of JAEAOA010002286.1, read as the reverse complement.
TCTGGAAAAAGTGTTCAAGTGGTCAGACATTGATCAACTAATTACGAAGGAAAAGAGTTGTTATATTGATAGAGATTATATTTACTACCAATTACACTTACTGAATCGAATTCCAGAAGACGAGTTATAGAGTTACCAAAATCTTGTACAGACTGTATACTTAGTGGAAGAGGAAACTTCTAAACGACTTGTCATGTGTCAGTTAGGAACTAGAAAATTTGAATTCGAGAACGGAAAAATACGACTATGTTTGTTCAGAAATTACGGCTATAGCTGCCGAACAAAGAGACTATAAAAATGTTCTACCATGTCACGACATTTATCATTGGTGATACAATAGATTCCATGGACCATATTCAAAAAGTGGAGGATTATCATTGCCTTTTACGAGAACTATTCCATTGAATTGGGGTCGACGTGTCGTGTGTGTCTTAGTGACTTGCTTTTTGGGATTTCGTTTACTGTCTGATGTTTTGTGGACTCTTTACGAACAGTACGTATCACTTAAAAAATATGAAAATGATCACTTTAAATGCCACGAGAGACCTATTCTCTTGATTGCTTTGCTCTTTCATCTTGATACTTCTGGACCTTTACAGGAAAACAAGATTCGTCCAACTTTAGGTACTGAAGAGGTGTATGAGGATGTGTGTGTAACTTGTGACTTACATCCTCACTGGACAGATGTACGGGACTGGAAATGTGGGGCTTGAGGCTTGGACTAAAGAAGTGGCCGTTTATGCCCGAGATTTGTAATCCTAAACATTTAAACCATTCCGTGAAAAAAGTCATTTAAGTCCTGTGTTAGTGACAGTACCAGAAGAAGAAGAAGTACAGTCTGTCACCGAGGAAAACCATTCTCTTCAGGACAGGACAGTTATTGACATCCCTGAAAGACCATTCCAGAAGAACCTTTGTGTGACAGTACCAAGCAATGTACAAATGTCTAGAACATTACACACTATCCCTAGGACACTACATTTGAATGACAAAAAAAATGTTCTAAAATAGAAACTTATTTATATTCACGATGGTTGTGTTGACGTGTCTTTTATTCATGTGCGAGCTCTGAAACTGGTGTTGAAACAAAGTGTTCGTCACCCCTTCGATGGCAAATCGACAAAGGTACCGA
>JAEAOA010002285.1:0-22500 GCA_016746295.1 Potamilus streckersoni | reverse complement strand
GATTCATTAATAGACAAAAAATGCTAATGTGCCATTCATTACTAGACAAAGGATGCTAATGTGCCATTCATTACTAGACAAAGGATTCATTACTAGACAAAGGATGCTAATGTGCCATTCATTACTAGACAAAGGATTCATTACTAGACAAAGGATGCTAATGTGCCATTCATTACTAGACAAAGGATTCATTACTAGACAAAGGATGCTAATGTGCCATTCATTACTAGACAAAGGATTCATTACTAGACAAAGGATGCTAATGTGCCATTCATTACTAGACAAAGGATTCATTACTAGACAAAGGAAGCTAATGTGCCATTCATTACTAGACAAAGGATTCATTACTAGACAAAGGATGCTAATGTGCCATTCATTACTAGACAAAGGATGCTAATGTGCCATTCCTTACTAGACAAAAGATGCTAATTCATCATCGGAAATATCAGAAATATTGTGCTAATGTGCCATCAAATAGAGATGAAGATGCAGCAGTGGTATTCATAAAATATTCAATATTCAACATTGAATACAATTTTTGCAGTTGGCTATATAGGCAGATGTCAGATAGGTGAGCAATCTCAGCACACTTAGGCCTTGTGTTATATTCTGCAAGCCTTAGTAAGAAATGCATGAAGATTTCATGATGAGGTTCAAAATTTTTTATACATGACAATAATATAAACTATGTTAGTTGATTGAAAGGACAAAATGTACAGTTTTTCTTATTAATTAAATGCCTTCTATTACATTATTGGTTACCCTTCCTTTACATCTAAATTCTCCATCACTGAATGAATATCAAGAGTGACAGCAAAAGATGTACATGGAAATATGATATTGTTTTGGAAATGTCTTAAATGAGCTGTTCCAAGCACTGATGTCCTTTACTTCATTTATACTCAGTCACGTATAAGTCAGGTCTAAGCACAAACAACAGACCTAGACTTGCTATTACATAATCTGCTGGATGATCAGGGTCTCTGCTTTGTTCTACTGATTAGTCAAAATAAAAATCATTTGCATATACCAAGGTCTGCTGGTGCATCATGCAATCATGGCAGATCTTTGTATAATTTTCACTTAGATCTACTCATAAGCATGCACTTGTATATACATGACTACTCATAGGCATGTACTTGTATATACATTACTACTCATAAGCATGTACTTGTATATACATGACTACTCATAGGCATGCACTTGTATATACATGACTACTCATAGGCATGTACTTGTATATACATGACTACTCATAAGCATGCACTTGTATATACATGACTACTCATAGGCATGTACTTGTATATACATGACTACTCATAAGCATGTACTTGTATATACATGACTACTCATAAGCATGCACTTAAATATACATGATTACTCATAAGCATGTACTTGTATATACATGACTACTCATAAGCATGCACTTGTATATACATGACTACTCATAAGTATGTACTTGTATATACATGACTACTCATAAGCATGCACTTGTATATACATGACTGCTCAAAAGCATGTACTTGTATATACATGACTACTCATAAGCAAGTACTTGTATATACATGACTACTCATAAGCATGCACTTGTATATACATGATTACTCATAAGCATGTACTTGTATATACATGACTACTCATGAGCATGCACTTGTATATACATGACTACTCATAAGCATGCACTTGAATATACATGACTACTCATAAGCATGCACTTGTATATACATGACTGCTCAAAAGCATGTACTTGTATATACATGACTACTCATAAGCATGCACTTGTATATACATGACTGCTCAAAAGCATGTACTTGTATATACATGACTACTCATAAGCATGCACTTGTATATACATGACTACTCATAAGCATGTACTTGTATATACATGACTACTCATAAGCATGCACTTGTATATACATGACTACTCATAATCATGCACTTGTATATACATGACTACTCATAAGCATGTACTTGTATATACATGACTACTCAAAAGCATGCACTTGTATATACATGACTACTCATAAGCATGTACTTGTATATACATGACTACTCATAAACATGCACTTGTATATACATGACTGCTCAAAAGCATGTACTTGTATATACATGACTACTCATAAGCATGCACTTGTATATACATGACTGCTCAAAAGCATGTACTTGTATATACATGACTACTCATAAGCAAGTACTTGTATATACATGACTACTCATAAGCATGTACTTGTATATACATGACAACACAAAAGCATGCACTTGTATATACTTGAAGTCATAGGCATGTACTTGTATATACATGACTACTCATAGGCATGTACTTGTATATACATGACTACTCACAAACATGCACTTGTATATACATGACTACTCATAAGCAAGTACTTGTATATACATGTTTACTCATAAGCATGTACTTGTATATACATGACTACTCATAAGCATGTACTTGTATATACATGACTACTCATAAGCATGTACTTGTATATACATGACTACTCATAAGTATGTACTTGTATATACATGACTACTCATAAGCATGTACTTGTATATACATGACTACTCATAGGCATGTACTTGTATATACATGACTACTCATAAGTATGTACTTGTATATACATGACTACTCATAGGCAATTACTTGTATATACATGACTACTCATAGGCATGTACTTGTATTTACATGACTACTCAAAAGCATGTACTTGTATATACAATACATAAAAAAATCCAATTTTTATTAGATGGGATTGATATACCTTACAAAGTAGTTATTGAATTTATGATTATTATGGTCATTTGCTGCTTCATATTTTTTTTAACTATTTCTAAATTTTACCTCATCTAAATGCAAGACCAAGTGAAATTCTGGTATGTCCACATATCCATCTGTGTTGTCTGTCATCACTTTTAGCTTGTTATTTAATTATTTAAAAAACTATTAGACCAGTTACTAGTACAATTGGCACATGATATTCTGGCATGAAGGTCTTTCAGATTTGTAATGATGATATGCTATCAAATATGGCTACTGTTACCTGTTACTATATATATATATATATATATATATATATATATATATATATATATATATATATATATATATATATATATATATATACATCATTTCTTGTAAATTGTTAACACATTTTTAGCAAAGTAGGGACCCTGAATGAAGGGCTTTAATTTTTTTATAATGTATATCTGCCATTAAATGTAGCACCTTTTAAACAATCAAACAACTTTATCTCAAAATAATTTTAAATAATTTGATGAAGTATCTTTGCATAAAAGGGTCTTTTATTACTGAATTAATGATGCTAATGTACCATCAAATATGGATGATGATTAAAAACTTAAATGAAACCTTCAATGAACTGTTTTCATGTCATATACAATCAACTTCATTGGACGAAAGATCTACAGAAAATTCATACTGTCCCTTTCTTTTTTGTTTGGGAAAGCTATAAATGCTGTAACATGACACATGTGGTGTAAAATGACCCAAATGATCATGCCAATTTTCAGTGAATTAACATAATATTTTAAATTACCAAATGTTACCAATCTTGCAAAAGCCAAGTCACCTAGATATTTATTACATGTAACCCATATGGTAGAGAAAAGATTTTCTTTATATAGAAGTATAAGCACACATGAACTGTTCAGTTACTCCAAACATTGGCAAGGTTAAAGGTCTGTGGAGGAGCCTGTCATGTATATTCATAAAGTGCTGGCAGATCTTGGCCTATGTAGTTTTTTAGGATTAATAGAACAACAGAAAACCTGATCTAATATCACATATGGAATTTACATGTTCACACTAGGTCTACTCAACAATGATGATGCAGCATATTTTTGGCAGGAAAAATTCCTACTATTGTTTTGGGTGTTTGCTACAGTGTTAGTTTTGTGTGTTTGCTAGTGTTTTGGGTGTTTGTTACAGTGTTGTTTCTTCATGTCAGTATTACTATTTAAAATAGACTGATGCAGAAGTTAGCATTCATTATAAGCATTTAAGCAAAGTCTGTCAAATATAAGACATTTCTTGCTGATGTGTATTTGTTGAAATGGCAGAGTTCTTGAATAACCATCATTTATGGGATATAATTACTAAACAATAGGTGGGGTCAAAGATACATGCATTAGCTTTCAAAAAAGCTAGAAAACTCCACTATATTAAGGTCATTGTAAGAAACTTTGTGCAAAATGTATTGAGGGGCAGGAGATGATCCAGGTAATTTGTTTGAAGCATGAATATTCCCTTTTTATGTCCAGAAGATGCAGTATAACTTTAAGGTTTTTATTTCAGTGGGGGTTTTTTTTGTCTTGTCATTGTTGAGCTTTGTTGGATTACTTTACTAAGAAAATCCATGTGATATTTCATGAACTACATCAAAGGATTACACTGCCACTAATATAGAAAATTTTGCACAAATCATGTAGCCTAATTCTAGTCATATACCTGCACTTTTAATACAATTTGTGGCTTACTGGTGACCAACAAAATCTGGCTGACAAAATGTAAAGTTCTTGACTTTTCTTCCCCTCTAACATGCCCAAAAGCCTAGAATGATGCAAATTGCTTTGAAATTGGTTCATGCATTTGTAGATAGTTTTACTACTCTAATGCTTTATCATCACACTGGTATATGAAAGGAGTTTTAAACAAAAATTGGATTAGATAACAACATAAAATGAATTAAAATAGGTGTGTGATTCCTCTAATTGGGCAAGTTAGTGCAATCAGCAATTGCCTACCTTGCACAAAAATTTACCTTTTTGGCATTTTCATTCCAATTGCACAATATAGATTGACAAAGTATGGTCTCCTAAATATGTAACTGTTTGATTCTGGTCTGGTCTGTAATAAATGCCTCTTCTACACAGATGGGAGAAAAAATCTAGTGCTGTACCGGGAAATTGTTGTGTCAGACTGTGATTGATGAAGCTCCTTTTAAATCTGTCACCTGCATGCCCCATTTATGCTGACATGAGAAAATAATTTAATGCTGTATCAGTAAGTAGGTGTTTCACTTCTACCAATCAAGGGTCATTGCTTATATGGATTCTGAGTTCATAAACCTAGAAGGCGCTGAAAATCATTCCAAAAGCAAATGTGCTTTTTGTCATAGTAGCAGAGCAATACAATAATTGTATCTCCCCCAAAATGATAAGAGCTCTTTGTTTGCTTATCCACAGATTTTAGCATCTGTAAATGAGATATAAAACTGGCTGAAACTGGACATGAAAGAAAGTCACCTGCTTTAATTCTTTACCACTTTACATTGTTGTCAATTAACAGACCTTGCATTGTTTAGATTTTACTTTATTCATTAGTTCATGGAAAGATCATGTGTTACATTTTGTGAACACTTCTGAAAATATATCTTGATGTATGGATTAAGTGAGATGTATGAATTGTGTGAGATGTATGGATTATGTGAGATGTATGAATTGTGTGAGATGTATCGATTGTGTGATATGTATGGATTGTGTGAGCAATTATTTGTATATTCAGTCTGTATAGTAATACACTATATGTGATTTCATGTTTTTGACAAATTTCCTATTTTTCATAGGTATCGAAACAATGAAGCATTGTCCTTTTAAAAAACTTATAAATTTTCCATCATTTCTGTTTATTCACATATTTCAAATTGTAATATTTAAATAATTGTTCATTAAATTACAAATATAAGCCAATTAGCAAGTCATATTGACCTTCCTACATACAAGGACCTGAAAGTATTAACATATCACATCCATTCATTTGTCCCAAAGTTGGTTGTGTGTGTTGGGGGTAAGCCTGGCATCTGACTTTAGAGCTGCAGTGGTTGTGATTTCTTTCTTGACATTTTATTTAAATGGCTTATTTGGGTCATCTGAATTCTGAAAGAGTGGAATAATAGAAAGAAATGCAGCAAAGGGATGGATTGTAAGTTTCTCACTTACCTCATCCCTGAACCCCAAACTAAGTGGTAGTTGTAAGAATGGATTAGAGGTATTTTTGCTACAGTACATAAAATAAACATGGTGGAATTTGTTATTTTCATCTTGGGTTAGAAACAGTGAAGTAAAATGCATTTCTACATTATTTTACATTTACAACAAAGTACATGAATAAAATTAGTGTCTTAGTAAATAAAAATTTATTTTAACCACAAAACAAAATAACTTCTATTCTTACATTTCTGTGACAATCACAACATTCGAATGTACCATATATACTCACCTATAAGTCCAGCCCACTACAAGCAATTAAAAGGTACCATATATACTCATCTATAAGTCCAGCCCACTACAAGCATCATAGACCTTGACCTGCTATGAGCTAAATTTGTTCTACTCAAAGTAGCATAAAACTAAATCTGCTTGAGTATTGGTTTAAAGATCTTGGTCTGTGAAGTTTTGCAGTTGAATTTGGCTTAAAAACAAGTACTTTTAGTATTGCATATAATAACCAATTTAAATCCAAGATGAGGATTATTATTGGTAACATTTGCCTTAGAACAGTTTTGTATTTGAATGAGTCAAGATTTGAACAGTCTATGTATTTATTTCATATTTTATCTCAAGTAATAAAGTATTATTTCAACATATCCTGTTTTATGTTTGTCACACAAAATTCCATAGTCAATGACTCTATTTACCTTGAAGGTTTGACAGAGAGTAAGAGAATAGCTTCCCCCATTTGATATAGTATGGCAAAGATTTATTTAGGATACCTTGGTCGATAAAAAGCCAACCTACCGCTTTTTGGCATTTTTAGGCTGGCCACCTGATCTTATCATTGAAGAAATACTGAATATTCAATACTACTACCTCTCCAACCAACACCTAATGATGCTAGCAAACAAGCTAATTTGATGGCTATATGATGAAACTTACAGTAATCCATCTGACAGTCAACAATTGGAATTCTTCACGAAAATTTATCAACATCATTACATTGTAACCATTATTTATTGTGAAATATATTTAATCTAAAATGGCACTGAAAGTTTTAAATTTTTTAATTTTTATATTTAGGTAATGTTTTGCATCTAGCTCATGACTCAATAGGCTATTTGCATTATACGCCATAGTTTGCATTATAGGCCATAGTTTGCAATTTGCCAACTTTAAAGTTCAAGTTTGATGTTTATTTCTCAGGCACTTCTTATGTTAGAGTAATGAAAATGATGATTATATAGGTCTCCTTTAGTGCAACATCCTTTAATTACACAAGTTCATCATGTTGTTTGCTGGCTTTCATTAAGTTTTTGATTTTCGATCATGGCCAAACAAGTTTTGGCATGCTGTTTGTATACTATCCCTCTTAGAATCATGTACAAATGTGAGAAATACAGCTAGATAAATACCACACCATTATTGCAAAAAGAGGTGTCTCTGAAAAAAACTTAAAATTAATTATTTATAGTTCCTTAATTGGGTGCTGTTTACATTCTGATCATGAAACTTGATAATTGGATGCATCTCTATTAGTATATGCATTGCAATCTTACAACCAATGATCACAGTGACCTATATTTTTCTACATTGCTAACAATGGTCAAGTATGGTATTTGTATTCAGTCATGACCGTACAGATTCTTTCATACTAAATACATCCCTGCCTACCCATATGGACCCTTTCTGACCAGTGGAAATAAGAATAAATATGTTTATTTATTACCAAACTTTCCTTATTAATGACAATACATTTTAAACTGTTAGGTTACCCTCAACAGGCTATCTGTGTATTATATGTGTGAATGAGTCAAGTTCTAGGTAGGCAGTGTATTTACAAATTTTAATTAGCCAATTGACTCAAAATGCATAATGACATTTTTATTGCATTCAGATCACATAAAACAATTTTAAGAATTTTGGTCCAGGTTTTTTTTTAGCATATTGTTCATGCTATAATCAGCGTTTCCTGATGACACATTCAATCAATGCAAACTATGCAATTGGAAAAAGTTCTGGATATTTCATGATGGCATATTTGATCTATGCAAACTATGCCACTGGGGCCCAGTTTCCTAGAATTTTATCTCACATACCTTTAAATGGTGATTATTGAGTTTATTTTGTTCTTTTGGGCTGTTCCAGTAAAATATACATGGGACCAAGGGAAGACATTTTTAGTGTGAAGTAGCCACCCACAGATAATTTTGAATTTTGTATTATTTTCATCTTAACACTTAATCATAGTACCTTGTCATATATTGCAAAAAGTACCTGCCTTGGGCAGCATGTGTGTTAAAATGGTAGAACCCTCACTGATTTATATTCCTTCCGCAGGTAGCATGTACATTTAAACTGAACAGCCCTCACCGATTTATATAATTTCTCTGAGTATCAATTTCAATGGAACAGCCCTCACTGATTTAGATTCCTTGCAAGGTCATTATACAACGGGCCCAGGTAATTTATCCAACAAAATTGGTGTTATGTAAACATTATGAGGTCTGTCAAGAGGTTAGACCAACAAGTAGATATTTGCATTTTTTCTGATATTTCTGCAACCATAAATGTCAGGAAGAAAAGCAGAGCTCTATGTTGGTCTAACAAGAGGTCTGATTCATGGTAAATTATGTTTGAATGTTGCACACTATGATGTCACAATATTTTACATTATTTCCCAAATATAACTATTTTTAGCAATCATTATTCAGTATATCATGAGTTCTAGCTCATGTACTTATGAAGAGATTTAGACAACCAGTCTGCTTAAAAAAATATTCAATCATACAAAGGCTTACTGCAGTATTGGAGAGCACATAAAATCCATTTCTATGATAAGGGTGATGTAAAACAAAAAAGCTGGTCCTAATGGCTGCTCAACATATATGAACTTTTGGGAGAGTGGAAGGTGTAAGGTTAAATTTTTTATAGTACAGTGAAGAAAATGTCGGTATACCTCTGTTACTTTAAATTCATGAACTCTGGTTATAGTTTCTTAGGATATTGTACTTGTGGAAAATGCACTTGATCTAAAAACACAGCTAAAATGACTATTTCCCTTATGCTAAAAAAATCAGCCTTAATTAGTCTAAAGTACACTATTTTTAGTAGTTATTAAAATAGGAAAGTGAATTTTGTCAAACTAGATAATACTAGTTTCTGAAAGTGCAATGACTGAATTAACAAATGTATAAAATGTAAAATAAGTTATTGGCTCTTTTTACAAAATTTATCTCGTAAGTCCAGCAAGTGAAACTCACAAGTGAAGCTAACATATTTCTGAAAGATACACATCTGAAGTAAGGTTAAGCTGTATACTCTATAACCCATATTACACAATGAATTATACACCAAAATAAAGGGAATTAAAAGTTCTTTGATTAAGATACAATTCTCTGTAAAGTAATATGCACTATAATGAATTGTGAGGTAGTTAGTGGGATGGATTGACTGAACCACTGCTACACTGAGAACAATTAATATCTAAGATTAATAAAGGCACCTGCATGACACTAGTGACATACACTTAGTATTTGGATACACTTAGTATTTGTCATCCAAATTTCTTCAGATTTACTGACACAAATATAATGCAATTTTTTATATCAATTTTTGAAGGTCTATTCAAATTATATACATTTTGTAATATGAGGCTATCTTGTGTCATCACTAACAACAATATTATATTAGATTAATACCACCAAACAAAATCATTAGCAGCATTGTGGATTTAATAAACACCATCAAACTATCACTGGCAACATTGTGGATTTAATAAACACCATCAAACTGTCACTAGCAACATTGTAGATTGAATGAACACCATCAAACTGTCAATGAGAAATTGTGGATTTAATTAACACCAAAAAAATGTACAAGTATAGTAGGTGTACATATAAATGAGGTAAATAATTTTGTTTTAATTAGTTTTATTTACTGTAACAGTCATATCAAATTGTAATTATTTAATATTTTGAATAACAAAATGAAATTATCATGATATGTTTCAAACTTTTACATTTATATTTGTATTAAACTATCCATACAACACACCAAAATACAAATTTAATAAATATCAAAATATAATTAACTAAATGGAGAACATACCTAAATTAATGTATTTTCAGTGAACAATTATAGTTAAAAATATACCAGCACATATACCAACCTCTTGAATACAACTTGAACATACTAAATTAATTGATAAGTTGCAAGAAATTTCAATGCTGACTGGCTACATCAATTTGTATATGAGCAAATTATACAAGAGGTAATCAGACAATCACAGATTAAATATTAGACTAAACTTTTTCAAAATTATATGTAACCAATGTTTTCACTGCAGAGCTGTTACTGTTGCATTCCAATTCTAAGTGAAACAAGTATTGTAAATGGTGCATAGTACACCTGCCCTAATGGTCAATTGTATTATTATACCTCTGTTAAGTAAAACCCTCTTTCACTGATTTTGTAAATGACCTTTTGATTCCAAAAAAAACTTGTATCTAGTCTTACATGTAAGCTATCCACAAAATTGTGTCAAAGTAAAAGAAAGTTATTTTACAGAGGCATATTTCCTTTATGGAGTCACTCTGACCTTGACCTTTCATCTTTTAACCTTATACACAATAGGTGCCTTTTTTGGTCTCAGTTGAATGCCTTCTACAAAGTTTAACCATGGCATTTGTTAGAGACCTTGAACGTTTTCCCGGAAATCATTTCCCTGGGAGCTTGGTATCCCACCTTATTGCAAACAGGTCCACCAATAGTCAATTCTGATCAAGTGTATATCTGACTGAAAACTGAGGACCATTACATTGGAGTAAGCTGATTGTTCTGGGTCAAAGAATTAGGTTTTTGCATTCAGGAATATGACACTTGGATCTGTTGTTGATGACTTTACAAAGTTCCACATCAGTATGCAAAGTTCTGCATGAGGCAAGACTGAATTCTCTAGAGTTTCCTGAGACAGAGCTGATGTTAAAGTGTTGAGGTCTGTCACTGACAAAACTTGTAGAGTGCCCTGGTGATTTCCAAAACCAATTAAAGTGTTCCTACTACTGATGAAGGGTTGAGAAAAAAAAGAGCAAAAGGATGCACTGTTATCACTCATTGTTTATCATCAAGAGCTCTAAGGAGGCAATGCCTGAAGGTATAGCCAGAGATGAGGAGTCTTATGGTGGTGACAGGTGTTTGGGCTGTTTTTGATTGTGTAGATTTATAGTGTTTTGTAACTGAAGGGACCTTGGTTGGATTTGTAATTTCTTGTGAAGTGAGAACTCCTCCAACTTGTATCAATATTGATTCTGGCTTTTTTAAAGGTCTCTAGGGCTGAGAGAATGCTTCTTAGCACAAGCAGAAATGCAGGGGTCATGCTAGACTTAAATTGTAGGGAGAAGTGACTTCTCCTTTTGGTCAGAACAGGGAGAAGTGGAAGCTAAACCTGAAGAAGTGAGACCAAAGAAATGATATATATATATATATATATATATATATATATATATATATATATATATATATATATATGCATTATATTATTTATGTGCTCCATTTCTCAGTATGCTTTTAAGTTTAAAAAAATGCCTTATTTTTAAGTTTAAAAATATGTCATGTTTATTATCAACCCATTTTGTACATGTATACAAATTATATTCATATCCATTCTATTCATCACACTTGTATGTGTTTGGATTGAGATACAGGCAAATTGGAGACATGATGTTAAAGGCACAGCAGAAGCTATACATTGTAATTAATTTTAACTGAAATCAGTAACAAGATTGGAGTCTTGTAATTTCAAGATGGTAAAAATGCCTAATAAACAACCACTTAATTATTTTATTTTATTTTGTACAAGTTTTATGTAAAATTGCAGTCACAAATATTTGTAGCATTCTTTGAAACAACCTTCTAATTCATGTACATAGGAATATAGGCACAAGTGACTTCAAATCATATTCTTCTTCCCGATTTCCTTGTTCCCTATAAGATATTACTGTAACTATTCATAGACAACACACAGAAGCACCAAAGTAAATAGATAACTAAACTGAACCCTTTTTCCCCAATAACCAAAACATTCAAGAAAACGTATTGCACCAAGCGAGTGTGTCTATTTTTAGAAAGAGGGTATTTCTAAATACAACTATTCACTTTCTTTTCTTTGTTAAATCAAATTCATTAATAGGTCTGCATAATTATGGTTGAATTATTTGTCTACCTACTGGTATTAACGATATAAATCAGTTAAATAGTATTTACTTCACAACTATATATCTCTTCTGTAATTTTGCGAAAATTAATTACGGTAGGTCAGAAAACAACCTTAACCTTGCAGCATTGTTTTGAATTCCACAAGAGATTTCATGTGTTTTTGACCTACATTATTAAATATTTAGGGTAAATCTACCATGACATAATAATTAAACTTTGCTTTCATTATATTATATATTTTTCTAAATCTATTAGCCCAATTATTTATGAATACAGACAGTTTAATGATGTATATTGTATATGTAGCGATGTCAGCCATTAAAAGTTCTTGAATGGTTTAAAACTGATTTTATCAAGAAAATACGCATATATGGCTTTTAAAATCTCCAGTTATAAAAACAAGAAATACATTAGAAAACACTATTGACCGATCACATTTTTTAAAAGCAAATTACTAGTTACAGATGCATTTCACTGAGGGGGCATCTCAAAAGTCATAATCTAGTTATTTTACATCCAAAAAATCGAGGGCGAAATAATTTTCGCTTTCATAACAGAAGGCGGCGAAATTTACATTCTCAGGCGACTTTTTCGCCCACTTTTCCTTGTAGCATGACCCCTGGAAATGGTAACTGGGATATTAAAGAGTTTGCTGAGAATCCCTATAGCAAGGGGAGATCACTGCCTAAGTTGGGTAGCTTTAGGGTTTTTTTAGCTACAAAGTTTTACTTAGGAGGTCTGGATTTGCAAGGTAGTTCTCCTCCTAAGGTATCATGACTGGGTAATGAATTTAATGATGAAAAAGGAAAATAACAATTAGTGTCTTTTCTGGTCTTGAAAAAAAGCTAATTTGACAGTCTGGAACAGACATAATTGTGCAGAAGGTTTTCCTTCTTTTATTCCTGTGACCATAACTTTTGACTCCTTGTCACAAATCAATTTTTTTTTCCTTGCACCAAATGTATTCTACATATAAAATTTGGTAATGGTAAATGGTAAAGAAGTGATTCTACTTAAAATGATATAGAAAAGAGATTAATATCAAAATATGATATGCTCTATATTATGGCCAGCATGAGGTATATATCTATATACATTCACATATATAAAATGAGATATACATATATAGTTATGGCATTAGGATCCTGGTGCTAGCTGCAATATTATCATTCAACAGTCTACCACAGTTCTAGCATGACAGAAAAGTATAGTACATCCACATAGCCGATCAAAGTCACATGATATTAAGTAACCACACAGCATTCTTCTAAAAAAGATGCAAGTAAATTTTCACAACTGTCATTCAATTATGTTAATAAAATGAAAATAAATCCATCAATTTTGATTACTGATGTGATAACAAATTGGTTATCTTTCCCGTTTCTAAAAAAATATTTTTAAAACCACAAGAAATAAAAAAAATCACCAACTTTACTTATTATTTTGAGCAATCAAAGGGAGGGGGATAGAGAAGACAACAATTTTTCTAGACTTTGATGATTCTGGAGGATAATTTAACTATATCTCTGGAAAAATTACCTCATTGTTATAGTTTATATCTCAGAAGAAAAAAAAACCTAATTAACAACTGAAATAAAAATGTCACACCTGATTAAGATTGACTACCATATTTTCTTGTGTACAAGCTGAACCCAACTGCAGACATCACAGACATTGATTCCACCGTCACATAATGAACCAGCATATCAGAGTCTATGTTGCTAGTTCTACTCATTACTTTTAACTGCACTTATCAAGATCTATCTATGCATTAAGTGATGGAAGATCATTGCCAATGCAGTTGAAGTTGGATTCAGCTTATAAGTGAGTACATTTTTAAAATACCTGACAAAATATCAGTACATATAGCTTTGTTTATTTAAATCTCTTGTATATAGTATATTCTTTCCACTGCTGAATATAAGATGCAAATATGATAAATATTTATAATCATCTAGAACTGTGTTTGCATACTTTATCTGTATATTAATAATTATTCAACAAATCATTTATAAGTTCAATATATTCATGAAATCTAGCATAGATGTATTGTTTTAAAAAAGGAACTTTTTCTTCAAATGAACTTATATAACATGATAGTTATTCTATATTAATGTACATGTGTGTATATACATGTGCTTTTGTGTTTTTCTGACAATATTGAGACTAAATAAAATGACATGATAATTATGTTGTTGTTGGGCTTAAAGCCATTTTTTCAGCACACAATAGGCTATTCATGGCGGCCAGTATTAATGGTGGAGGAAGAAACCAGGAAATCACCGGAAAGAACCACCGACCCATGAGAAGCTACTGGCAAGCTTTCTCACATATCCACATTCACCGAATCCTAGACTCGAACCCACGCAGAGATGAGATGGCAGTGATCCATAACGGACAGCACTTTAGGCAACTCGGGGCCCCTAACATGATAATTAAAAACAAATAAATTTTTTTAAAAATTTGTTTTCATGTATAATACAGTGGCAGATCTTTTAGTGCAAAAAAAAAATTGAATAAAAGTGTACACTGTGTTTGGACTTTGACAGAAATTGTACATCAAAACAGATCCAGACCACACACTTTTCAATCCATTAGAGGTATATTTTATCAATAATTACATATTCTGACTAAGGAATAGAACAAATGCAGCTGTTAATTTTACACTACTTCAGTCCAGATGAACTGAACATATGCAGTCAAATTCATTTTTCCAATGAACTGTTCAGTCCAGACAAACTGAACAAATGTAGTCAAATTCATTTCCAATGCATAGTTCAATGCCAACCCACTGAATATCTTTCATTGCTGAACATATAATCAAACTAACAACCTTGCTATCGTTCTGTACAGCTTTAAAGAATATAAACAAAATTCATTGGATTTATGTCAATAGGTCTATCTTAACAAACCCAAAATTTAGATTTCTTTATATGCAAACAACTTAAACCAAACGAGACTGCATGAGATATAACAATTATACTTCTGATAGGATCTCTGCGTAATAGACTAAAGAGACTGCATGTGATGAACACTTACTCCAACAATACAAGACTGATAGGATCTCTACATAACTGGACTCTATATATTAATTTCTGCATTGTTTACGAGACAAAAACATTTTGTCAGCTATTAAGTGTTAATCTAGAAATCCCATCAACAATCCACCATTAAATGTCACTATATTTTAACACTCATAAAAATTGCAAACAATATCACACCAACAATCTTTGTGGGAAATAAAAGAATTTTGACAACTCTTTGAAAACATGAAAACCTCCTTTTCAGAATAATTTCTTCAGATTAAATGTTTTCTTTATTGTCTATTATGCACACACATATACATAAACACACAACAACAATTTTTATTGGTATGTACAACTGGGTCAAAGGTGGGAACAGCTGAATATATTAAAGTAAAAGTCACTCAATTATGCAAATTACATCACCATGACCTAGTTCTATACCTGAGATTCTCTTTCTGAGATACTTTCACATACAAATGTTTGTAGATAAAATGGGGTTTCAAATACTATGGGGTAACAAATTCTATGATTGTAAAAACTACACAAATGAACCCTTAGGCAAAATAATATGTCCCCTCCCAACTGTGTTGGTGAGAGGATATAACTACACTGCCTATGGAGGATATTTTCCAAACTAAATATGTGACTGAATAGTTTAAATCACACATTATATTTAATACTGTATATACAGATCTGAATATTTTCATGAAAAAGCATCATAAACTATATTTAAATTTTTAGTACTGGCACGTTTTTTTTAAAAAATCACCACTATCTTGCACATGCATTGCCAAGTAAAAAGGATAAGGGAGATAATTTTTTATAAATAATTTAGAGTAACTGCAAAGAACTATTGGAAGTGTATCTTCTGCATTTACTGCCATTGCATACAAAGAAAGGCATACTTTTAATCTTTAATTAAAAAGAGACAAGGGGCTTGGATTATTACACCAGTCTCCTCTGATCAAGTCATCATTATAAGTCAACATTAGTCTCTAATGAATACAGTATGTTATTGCCAAAAATTTGGAATTCTTAAGCAATCTATGCGTGTGGTATTGGAAATTACTAATGATCAACTCTTGTAAAAGTTACAGTTTTCAGATGATGACCATCATATGAAACAAGTTTCACAGCTGTCCATAAAAATCTACATGACACACTACTTTCACAAGATTCTGATTTACACTACCTTCAGCTGCAGGACAAAATGGGAAATAACTCTTAACAAATTTTGGGTGAACATAGTAAGTTGTTGAAATGAGTATCTCCATAAATGATTGCCATAACATTTCAAATTTTCACAGTAAAAAAAAAATAGTTGTATTCACAAAATTCTGTCATATATTACAATATTTACTCTTGACATGGACATAGATCTGCCATCACATAAATGGCTAGGTTTATGCAATTTGCAAGGACTAATCAGAATAACTAACAATACAGACCCTGACCTAGCAGTTCATTAAGTGATTAGAGACTATGTTGTTCGCAGTTTCATTTGACTTATAAATAAGCATATATGGTACACAGGGCTCCAATTCAAATATGGCGATAACTCCAATGAAAATCAAATGCACATTGATTTTGTTGATATGGGTATTATTAAATCATGATCACAACATTTACCATGTTTTATGATGAACCATTATCACCACAACATTTACCACATTCAGTAGTGATCTATTATCAAATGTGAGACTATTTGTGTTCACTAGATTTGCCATACACTATATCCAGCTTGAAGTCAAAGTGAGCAATATCTTTTACAAAATTCTCTCAAAGCAACTGACCCTCTACTCGCTGTACAAAATTTCCAGAAATACAAGATAAGACTGTTCCTTCATTATACGTCCTGAAACTATTTCTGGTATTCTTGACTGATACCAAGATTTTCAAAACTCTGTTGTCTCCACCAGATTGGACGTAACCAGCACCATTTTCATTAAGAAAAATTGTTGATTATTTAAGTTTTTGCCAAAAACCCGCATATCAATATGACCATCCATTTTGGAGGGGTAGCAATAACAAGATTTAAAAGATAGCCATCACTGCAGCCATTCTGGTTGTAAGATTGATGCCATTTTCATTTCGGACCAGCTAGATTAAATGAGTCTTCTGGTGGAGAAAACCAATGCCAATATGGCCATTCATTTAGGAGTAGTAGTTGTTTATGTAACAAGATTCTGAAGATGGATGCCATGGTGCCATACTGGATGTTATATGGGCATCATTTTCGTCTAGGAAACAAATGACATCACAAAATGTGTTTTGCTATCCATATGCCTTTCTGTTTTGAAGGTGCATCAATGACCAAATTTTTTAACAGGCTGCCATATTATATGGAACTGAGTGCAAGATGGGAAGACACAGAGATCACTATATTTTAATAAAAATGGGATTACTGTATGTTGATATATATTACACCTCTAAGAAAGGCAGGGGTAAAGAAATTACTAGCAAGAGGACAAAAACTAAATAAGACTAACAAGGCAAGAGTGCCATGCCCATTTAACAAGAGTACCATGCCCATTTAACAAGAGTACCATGCCCATTTAAAAGTTCTAGATCACAGAAAACATAGAACTAGTTAACTTGAACATAACAAATATACATGTTCTGACTTGATGTGAGCACATACTTAAAAGAAGTTTATTTTATTAATGGGCTTAAAAATATATTAGATCTTCTATTTTTGCTTTAAGTGTTGTTGTTGTAAACTCACAGTTCATGTTGTAATGTGATATCACATGTGTATATATTTAAAATATAATAAAAAATGATGTCATACAATAAATCTAACATAGCATACCTACTGTAAAGACTGGTATAATTTACATATTGATGGTTGTTCTGATATAAGAATGAATAGCTATTACCCAATACAACTTTCCCATATTTTAATGCAATCAGTGATAACTAATAGGACTTCTGCTTACTTATTTTGAAAGCCTAGTTATCAAGTAGTTATTTTAATAGAAAATCAAGTTATCAAGTAGTCTTTATAACTGAAAGCCAAGTTATTAAGCAGTCTTTATAAATGAAAACCTATCTATTGAGAGTCATTTTAATCAGTTAACCTGATTAGGAAACCCCTTTTAAACACCATCTTGCAACAGTCAAAACTATTCACAATCACAATTCAATTGGATGATGTTGCTGGAATCTTCTATAAGCATCACGTAATCTGTCCCAGAAAACTAGACTCAGTACAGTATGTGGGGCAAGTCTCATCAGTGAAGGTGCCCAGCCCTTGTAAAAACCCCACAGTCCCTCTGTCTGGAATATCTTCACGAAACAATGTAGCACATTCTGGTACATATGTCCTTTTCCATGAACATCTGTTCTCTGATTGTACATACGTGTAGAGACAACATCAAATGGGGTCATGAAGGCTGTTACAACAAAACCACTCATCACTGCTGCTGCAAGGGCATTCAGCCAACTCTCTTTATGAAAAACCTTTGGCAGTAAAAATAAGATAAATTAATATTTCTGATGAATAAAATGATGCATTGATGATATCTAAGTTTTCTCATAATAAGAGGGTAACATCTTTTATATTTCTTTATATCTAAATGTTAATGGAGATGTTACTGAAACAAAATAGAGTTTTAATGGAGACATGTCAGTGGTAGTCTTAAAGTAAATATTTACTGGAGAAATTTTGGCTAAGATGGTAAAATGGACATTTACTGTGAAATCTAAGAGGAACCGGTAAAGTAGATATTTACTGTAGACAAGTTAAAAAAAGCCAGTCAAGTGGATATTTAGAACAGAGTTTTACTGTGACATCAGCTGAGCTGGTAAAGTCTATATCTACTTTAGAAAATGAGCTTTTAAGTTTATATTTACTGAAGAAATAAAGTGAATATTTACAATTGGAAAGCTACCATTCATATCCTCAATCACATGACTTCTATCCCTATTCTCAAGTACTTTCCAAACTTGTGCTTAAAAAAGACCTTAACATGTAGCTCTCCACTTTACAATATCGCATGGCCTTGACCCAGTGGGTGCCCAAAATTCACATCAAGCATTTTTTTATCTGGAATAAGTTGTGCAGGGACACAGAGATTTATCCAGAATAAGTTGTGCAGGGACACAGAGATTTATTAATGTATCAATTTGTGATAGGACATTATTAATAAAATACGTAACAGGTTTTATTATGAATTTTACAAATCTTCCACAGGTGCATTGATCAACCTCATTCAGCTACTAGCATCCTCCAACAAAAGCTTCATCAGAAAGCGTAACAGAATAACATTCATAATTAGCACCAACCACACAAACCGTTGCATGATGTTTTGATCCCTGTCCATATACATCCACAAACTGTAATATACTTGCTACTGCATGAATGGCTTCAAACTTCTTCAAAATTAAAGTCAAATTTCTTCTGTTTAACTGTAATGAAAAGTCAGTAATTTCTAAGTGGTAAAATATCTTCTTACTCTATGTTTGTTCATTGACTCAATTTGTAAGCTGAAACACCTAAAACAGGTTTTGGTGCAATAATGCCATGCTGGATACTTATTTTCAGGTAAATGGTCCTGCAATAGCAATGGGTATGTGTGTCTCTGTGGTATGTGCAAAAAAAGACAAAGTTTAAGTGGCTCTAGATTGCATAAACAAGCATGATTTTGTAGAAAGTGAAGGGGATAATAACGGTTTCCACAATGTTTATGTTTTTGATATAACTCTATTTTCAGCAGTAGTTGCACCATGCCAATTGCATCATAAGAGTTATTTTTGTAGGTTAATTTGACTATATATTTGGCTCCAAAAATAACCTTGCAAACATCTCCACAAATCCCAAATTTGTGACTAAGAGGAACTCAGCACAAAAATTGTATAAAGGCTCCATGAAGTTATCCTTTGGCTAAGGAAATCCACCATTAAAAGTGCCATTAACACCTAAAATTACAGCTTAGACATCTGCATCATTTGCAGTACTGGTGTGTAGTTTTAGGCTGCCTTGCTTAATTGTACAAGATTGAGAATCTGCATTATCAGACTATAAAACATCATTGTTGGGCCATCTGTTCTCATTTAATCATCACTATTTTACAAGATTAATAATTGATGTTGCCACATCAGCATTATTCAAAATCTATTTGATTTCGATGAAAGATGAAATAATGTGCGATAATAGACAATGCCATGATGTCATTTTTAACAATCCAAATGTGTTATTGGCAGGATATTCTGTACTGCTATTCTGTACTAGCTTTCCCGTAACGTCAAAGAATGCCTCACATGGAAGGAAAAACCTAAACCTGTCCTTTCCTTACAATTCTACTTGTAATTAATTGGAATCCCTGGCTGGATATGAATAATACTGAAAATCTTGATTGCTTCTATCCACTAATACATGCACTCCCATATCAAATGCTACATAAGATGTCTCTTTAAAATGGGCAATGGTGAGACTATACATTGATTTTCTTTAATACCACTGTTTGTCAGCTTGGTGTTTAAGTCTACTCCCAACTGCCTCATCTGCAATTGCTGGATCTGACAAGGGGCTTCATTAATGACTTTATTAACTGGAGGCAGCATTGATTCTGTTCATGGTGGTGTAATCATCACAAAGTAACTGAGCAATTGCTGGATCTGACAAGGGGTTTCATTAATGACTTTATTAACTGCAGGCAGCATTGATTCTGTTCATGGTGGTGTAATCATCACAAAGTAACTGAGCAATTGCTGGATCTGACAAGGGGCTTCATTAATGACTTTATTAACTGCAGGCAGCATTGATTCTGTTCATGGTGGTGTAATCATCACAAAGTAACTGAGCAATTGCTGGATCTGACAAGGGGCTTCATTAATGACTTTATTAACTGCAGGCAGCATTGATTCTGTTCATGGTGGTGTAATCATCACAAAGTAACTGAGCAATTGCTGGATCTGACAAGGGGCTTCATTAATGACTTTATTAACTGCAGGCAGCATTGATTCTGTTCATGGTGGTGTAATCATCACAAAGTAACTGAGCAATTGCTGGATCTGACAAGGGGCTTCATTAATGACTTTATTAACTGCAGGCAGCATTGATTCTGTTCATGGTGGTGTAATCATCACAAAGTAACTGAGCAATTGCTGGATCTGACAAGGGGCTTCGTTAATGACTTTATTAACTGCAGGCAGCATTGATTCTGTTCATGGCGGTGTAATCATCACAGTCAAAGTAACTGAGCAATTGCTGGAGCATGCAATGAAAAGGCTGCGAGCACCTTTGATGTGCCTGTACACTTCGTGAACATTACCAAGGCCAGTTCCATAATATGTTGTATACACATATACATATCTCACATTAATAACCCTAATGGGTTTCACTTGTCCATGCAAAACAGTCATTGTTTTACAGTAGAACCTGTCTTGAAAGACCACCTCTTTTGCCAACAAATTATGGTCTCTCAAGACAGGTGGTCTCTCATAGCAGGTAACAATGCTGTATAATCACTAAATTTCTTCATTGAGAGTGTGGTTTCTCAAGACAGGTGGTCTCACAGAGCAGTGTTCTTTCAAGACAGGTTTTACTGTATTTAAATGTCAGGTTGATCTCTAATGTACAGTTGTATCATTAATATTTCACCATGCAGATCAACAATGTGCCTGTCTTGATCCACACTGGAAAAACAAATATAAGTCAGCCAATTCAGCATGGAAGATACACAACTGCTGCAGGTGTCATTGATAAAAAAACACCTGGTTCATTGGTTGGTGAAAACCTAAAGAGTATATAGCTCTGAAGAACTACTGTTATCATATTTCAGACCTGCCTTCATAACTGCCACTGATGGCATCACAGGTTAATTTGACTTGGGCTAATGAGGTAAATGTCAGGTGCAATATGATATTCAGTCCTGCTCATTTTCCCATTCTGATTGTTTTTTCAGGTACAGGTTGTTCCTCTAGTGTTATTGTATATTTTGTTGTGTGACTTTTACTGGCAAAGGCCTTTGTTTTGTTTGAAAAATGGCTGCATGATCTGAATATTCTGTCTTTTTCAATTATGGAGTAACAGCTACTTAATATTCTTCCATCTTAGTTTTAAAGGTTGAATAATAGCAATATTCTTCTAAGTTTCACAGACTAGTTGATATTCTCCTTACCCAATGCAGAAGACTCATAAAATATTTTATTGCTTCAATGTTTTCATTATCTTTTCCTACTTTTATCAAAGCAAGTACTTTATTATAAGAATTAAACATCTTGCCTGAGGCAGTAAATTTCTTTTATACTCACTTGACCCAAGCCATCATTTATGTTCTTTGATGGTTCTTTGGTCATTAAATCT
>JAEAOA010002284.1:92500-240959 GCA_016746295.1 Potamilus streckersoni | reverse complement strand
ATCAAGTCCAATACGATATCGTGACCGAGGGTCGTGTAAATTTATTGTTATAAATCCATATGGGACAGACTGAGCATGACTAAAGTAATTTTTAAATCCATTGAAGTCCATATCGGAACACCATGTCTGCCAAATATTTCGTAGCGTATGTGTATCAACGCCATTGAATACAGCAAGAATATTGCAGTTATCGCGAATCACTTTTGGAATTTGAGTATATCGTTGAGTGACATATATCACGTCAGTGTTTTTATGCCTACCTCGGGAAAATATTCTAGCAGGGTTCTTTTGATTATCTAACATTACATCATCGTACACTACAAGATTGTTTATGTCTCCATCGAGATCTTCTACTGATGGTGCATCATCAATATCAGTAATAAAGTCGATTACACTTTCACCTTTAATTTCTGATGCTTTTTCATTATAATCTTTTAGCACTTCATAGCACCGTTGATCATCTACGGATGGGGCAACTAAATATAATCTATCCCACTTCATAAATCGCATTATCAAATTAAGCAGTAATTGTGTTTTGCCTGATCCAGATGGTCCGATTATAATGGCACGGACAGAATTCGGAAGCGCTGCGTGGTGTTTTACCGGTTCTCTTCTTTTAGTCGCTGAAAAGTCAATTATATTCATAACGCTATATATAAATTATGGATCTATATTGTGTTAAGTGTAAACAGCGTACTGATACAACCGATCAGACAACCATTACAACTAAAAACAATAGACTAGCGCTTACTGGTAAGTGTGTAACATGTGGTACAAAAAAATTTAGATTTTTAAAAAAAAGCAACTCGGAGGTGATATTGCCGCAAAACTTGGAAAACTCCCCGGAACCCCATGGGCAAAATACCCCGGAGAAAAACACCTTCCAGGATATAGCTACTGTGGTCCCGGAACGAGATTAGATATCAGACTTGATGATCAAAATCAGCCCCGGCCTGGTGAGTATCCGATAAATGCTATTGATAAGGCATGTCATGCTCATGATGTTGCATATAAAAGCAATAATTTGCAACAAAGACATATCGCGGATGTAAAATTAATTCATGCCTTAAATGCTATTCCCGATAAATCCTTCAAAGAAAAATTGGCTTCATGGTTGGTCAAATCAGCTATGAAAGGCAAATTAGTGTTAGGTGCTGGTAATTGAAAACACCAGTGTTTTTATAGTATGGAATCTATTTATTATTCTCCGAAAGGATACTGGAGGGGTAAAGCAGCAATCAGTAAACTCGCTAACGCTGCAAAAGTGAAAAAATCCACTGCAAAAGATTGGTTATCCAAACAAGCTATATGGCAAATTTATCTACCACCGCCTAAACAAATTAATTATTCTCATTTTGATGTTACCGTACCCAATGAAGTTCATCAGGCTGATTTATTGTTTTTACCACATGACCATGGTTACAAATACGCGCTAACTGTAGTTGATATTGCGAGTCGATTTAAACAAGCAGAACCATTGAAAACAAAGTCAGCTTCTGAAGTCGCTTCTGCATTTGAAAGGATTTATCGACGAGGTCCTCTAAGATGGCCAAATCTATTACAAGTTGATCCTGGCAAAGAATTTCAAGGTGCTGTTCTATCAACAATGAAAACTCATAGTGTTACAATACGACGGGGGCATACTGCGTTACATCGTGATCAGGCAATTGTAGAACGATTTAATCGAACTCTTGCAGAACGGTTATTTGGATATCAATATGCAAAAGAATTCATCCAAGAAAAACGATCTCGTGAATGGGTCCAAAGGTTACCGAGTGTAGTTGCAGCGTTAAATAACGAGATTACTCGAACTATTAATATGAAACCAAATATTGCAATAAAAAAAGAATATATTCCCGAACAACCGCAGCGGGTTAGCACTCAGCCACTTCTCGGTGATGTTACTGTGAGATATTTATACGAACCAGGAGAGCTTGAAGGCGGTAAAAGAAGAGCTACTGATCCTATATGGAGTGTTACTACGCATAAAATTTCAACTATAACGCGATCAACTGGTAGACCTCCAATCTACAGATTGGATTCAACTGCACCTCAGCGTGGTTTTACACGCGAACAACTACAAGTCATTCCGGACGATACTCAATTACCGCCACATGGTCTTAACTAGCTCCGTTACGTCTATTACACTCAAGACAGGTCAACATCACATTGTTTCTGACATGACCAAGACTGTTATTTTTTCTGTCTACGGTGAATTGTCGAGGGTCTTTATCCGAATACTGCCAGTGCATTATACAATTGCAACTGGCGCAGTGATTATTCTGTTGTTCTTTTAATGCGATTATTACTTCAGCATCAATATCAAATTCTCGTTGTTTTTTTTTGTCCTGCTGTTTGTAGCCAGAGAGTTTTTTATTAATGATGCTAATATCAGTGTTATCATCGTTTGCATTAAAATCATCATCGAAAACAATCCTTCGTAGTTGATTTATTCGTCGTACTCTGGACACTGCGAGATAGACTAAATTTGACCATTCAATGCGATTATCAACTATCCAAACAATTGTATCCGTGATGGTCAATCCTTGTGACGAGTGTATTGTTGTTACATAACCAAGCGTCCATGGTGATTTATCAGCGCATAATGCATCTTCTACAGTATTGATATCAACTAGCACAATATCATTTAACACTAGAATCTGTTTCTCCGTCTGGCCTGGAATTTCAACTTCAATATTCTGCTTTCGTGTATCCAATGGTCTATAACACAACGGCACTGGAAACGTTGGGAATTTTTTCTTGTGTAGCTCAAACAACTTTTTCTGAAGTGCGTCTCTGACTATCTTTCTACTTGCTACTACAAAATCATTTGGTTTCCATGTTTCCCAAAAATCATTCATAGGTGTTTCAGAAATTATTTCACGCGCTACTTCACATTGAATTCTATCGGGTTGTAATCTAATTAGTTTTTTAAACTCACGTAACTGCTCATCGAGTGCTCTATAGTCAGTATCAATTTCTTCGTAATAATCAACAAATCCTTTTAACCAATTATGTGGACTTCTACCAACAAATGGTGGTGGTTGACCATGATCGCCGCACAATATAATTTTTGTATTATTTTGCAATAACCAATCAAGAAACATTTTTAATACATCTTCTGAAACAGTACATGCTTCATCCCAAATAATAACCGCTGGAATAAATTTCTCACCCATTCGCTCAGGAGTCCAAGCATCGCCCTTGTATCGAAAAAAACTATGATACGTGCAAGCTTCAACATTTCGTTGTTTGATCTCTCTCGCTAGTCTATGGGTTGGTGTGAGTACAATCATGGACGTTCTCTCTCGATATAATTCTATCGCACGTGTTGTCTTTCCAGATCCACCACAACCGTTTAAATAAACTGTTTTATATCTACAAATTGGATCTGATATCGGTGGTGCTTTAGACATAGATTTTTCACTGATAGAATTATCGTTCTTCAGGTAACTGCTTTTAATCTCAACGTCTGCTGATTCAGAATAATCGCGTTGTATTTCTTGTTTAATTCGCCATGTTCCCCAAGTCTCTTCGCTATTAGTAAATTTAGTTATCTCTTTGATATATTTTTTATCGACATACATTGAATCAATTGCAACTCTGACTGCTATACTAGGAAATCTATTTATCATTGCAAATAAATTGATAGATGCATAACCCAGCATAGAAGCTCTCAAATGTAGATATGCAGAGCTTTCTCCATCACTGTAAGTAACAATTCTACCTAACTTTGTTTTATTGGACAAGAAGGCTGTTTTACAATTTGCGTATCTATTTTTCTCTACTGCATCTTTAATAACGAAGTCGTATTCGGCATCATCTATAATCAATCGTGAGGATTGTTTTTTAAAGTTAAATTTTTTTCCACCCTGTGTAAATTTACCGATTATTCTTCGGCCGAGATCCTTTGCTTCATTATTTCGTTGATTAAATATCTTTTTTGACCATTCAATAATGTACTCCTCGTCAGCATCAATATGTTTTCTAGACTTATCGATTATACTATCAAGACATTCTGGTTCTGGTAACCAGACATTGGTTTGTTTTCGATATGAGATAATCGCTTCGCTGACAATCAACGAAACTAACACTTTACAATCAATCATATATCGCAATAACACTATTGGTAACCACATCCTTTCAGCCATGTGTCTACCAATCCAAACATAACAACACGGATGAAGTCCTTCAGCGAATTCAAATGATACTACGCAAGCAAAACCGGTCAAATCAAAATCAGGCAGTGGTCCATTAATAGCAACGCGAGTCATTTCATGTGTGGGATGTCCAAACCGTTTAAAATACTCACCAGCGAATCCATATCCTAGAAAACTTCCTGGATAACAGGCAACGATATCAACTGATATCATATTCTCACGATTGTACTTAACGTTCCATAGACCGCCATGATAATATTCCAAACAGCTGGATTGAACATCCTGTAAAAACTCTTTTCGTGTTGGTTTCCAATTATTTTTCTTTCTTGCAAAATGAGCTGCAACTGATGGAATTGTAAAACAATTTGTAAGTAACTGTTCGTAATCTTCGGATTTTTCATTAAAAACGCTAGCGTTTTCACTGAGACTTATTGCTAGATTTTTCATCCTATTATGTAGACTTTCACTACGATATAATTCACCGTTAGGTTTCACAAATTGATTGAATTGACATTCTTCATCTTCAAAACTATGAAGTAGCCATACTGATACAGGGTCGTTTTTACACAAACTAGCAATAGCATCGAATAATCTTTCTTCAGTGAGAATACCATCCTTGATGAATTCTTCTGGGATATACTTCACTGTTCTGTCTCGCGGGAATATTGTAACCACGGATGTCCATGCGTGCTTGTTATGATCAATAATTTTGATTGGAGCTCCGTTTTTATTGTATTTTGATTCGTATAATACTTCGCCAGTTATCGTTAAAACGGTTATCGGAAATCTCAACGACTTTTCCAATCTAGCTATATCGGAAATAGTTGCTCCGTTCTCTTTCACTGTTAGCTCCCATTCATCTATTTTTTTATGTCTTAGATCGGTTAATTTATTCCCACGGAGTGCATTTGTAAAATGTTCTAAGACTCTTTGTGCCACACAGTTGAGTGGCTTTTCCGCTGACGTTGACTGTTTCATTGGTGCTAGTTTTCCAATGTCAGGGTTATTTAACGGATACATCCCATAAACGACTGCTGTTTCTGGATACGCTTTTTCATAGTATGGTTTATCAATTCCAGTTAACAGCCCTGGTCTGGAATAACGGCTAACAATGACTGATGTCCCATCTTTGAGAATTGGAACAAATTTGTCTCTTATAATATATTCGCCCGATTCTAATTTGATAATGAATTTCACTCTGATAAAATACCGTTTATTGCCAAGTTGTGATAGTATCATAGCTGCTGTTTCATCATTCATTCTAGCATCAACAACACCATCAATTCTAAATGTTGACCAGGTGTGTGATGCACCATCCTGTTTAAACTCATGAACACAATCTCGTATTTTTCTAATCAGACTTCTATTAGTTATTCTCTCTTTTGGTACGTCTTCGAGAGTTCTATCAAGATTGAATTTAATATTTTTCCGAGGCTTGATTGCCGATAATCTCTTGAATTCTTCATTCATATAAATAAGACAAGTATTTAAATAGAAAAGTTTGTTTATATATAATGAATCACTGCAAATGGCTTATGATCGGATCAGTAACCCCATGCAATAAATCGTGTAGAGGTGAATTCTGTGGATATCACTTACAGAGTGTCAGAAATAATTCGACAGGCCCGTCCCCATGCATAAATTGTGGGGTGGGTGTGAGAGGAAAATCACAATTATGTATCAATTGTGGGGGTAAGCGGTTTAGAGAATTGAAACGTTATTATGATAAACGAATAAAAAACGCTATCATTGACCCTAATCATGACTCTGTCAAAGACAAAATCATAAAAACCCCTCAAGACTACATTAATAGATTTATAATTAAAGCAAATAATGAATTAGACAAATAGTATTATTATATAAATGGAGCAAGAATTCAGACCACATCCAATACTCGTTAATTATGAAATATCTCGTAATGGTGTTGTTAGACACTGTAGACTAAAGAAACCCGTGGGATATGTTAATAATCAGGGATACTTGAAATTTACTGCTGGAGGAAAGGGATATCTCTGTCATAGGGTAGTCTTTGAGTGTTATATGGGACCGATTAAAGATGGCTGTGTTATTGATCACATTGATTCTAATATTCAAAATAACGCGATTTCCAATTTACAATGCATTTCTCAAAGAGAGAATATAAAAAACGGAAAGACAGGGACTTGTAAGTCAGTTGGAAAGAGACCAGTACAGTCATTTGATACAACGACGAATGAAGAAAGAGTTTTTCATTCAATGAATGCTGCGGGAAAATATTTTGGAATATGTATTCCTTCAGTACGAAAAGTTGCTGAAGGGATTTATCAAACAGCTATCTCAAAGAAAAATGGACATAGAATAAAGTTTTCCTATTTACAAGATAACTCTCAATAGTGAGTTATGCTATTTTAGTCATTTTTGCATGATTTTACCATTCAGATCAATTACCATAGGGCAATACACTAAAAACGTTTCGCGCGTTAATACATATTTTTTTTTTCAATATTTATTCGCAATATTCACTTATATATGCATTAAAAGAGTAAATGACAATAACTGGAACAGCCGGAACAGCCACATAGTAAATATAGTTATTGTACCGGAACGCGCGCGTGTAAGACAAGACACTGGGCCAGGGTTCTCTATTAATAGATTTTTTAAAAATCCCAATTACAAAGACGGCGTTAACAGCGTTTGTATGAAAATGAAATTACTTTAAAATTACAAATTAAAATAGATTGTATGTGAGGTCAAAATAGTAAAATGCGCTACATGTAGTTTAGTTTTTTTAGTGTGGCTACGTGTAATAAAATTCAGAAAAATATCATTCTCGATTCAAGAAATAGCAGGTCCTGAATTGACAGGGATCCCCATTACGGAGTTATCTCGTCATGTAAATCCATTATTACTACGATTATTTAATCGTAATATTATAGAAATTAATAAAACAATTGCTATTATTTAACAGTTGTATTTCTTGTTTTAATGTTTTATTTAAATACTTAGCTTCCATTGAAATTACTACACAGTATTCATTATGAAATGCTAGAAAAATAAATACACACCTACACATTGACACTGCAGTATTAGTTCACCTTATATATAATATGAGCCGTAATAAGTTTGGGGCTTTAAAACGAAGCCCACTTTGCCAATTAAAACTCCCACGCCATTGACATGGTGTGGTTGAATTTTTTCAACTGCAACCAGGGTTAATTTCTTGGGTTGCTTTTGATTGGCAAAGTGGGTGTAGGTCCGCCCCGTCGTTTCATGTTTGTATCGTCCTGTACTGTCCCTATCATACCTCATATAACCATCCTATCATATAACCATCCTATCATTTCATTGTATATATAACCATTCTATATAATCGCATTGTATATATAACCTATAATCGCATTGTAAATACTCATTCATTGTAAATATTCATTCATTGTAAATATTCATTCATTGTAAATACTCATTCATTGTATATATAACCATCCTATCATTTCATTGTATATATAACCATCCTATCATTTCATTGTATATATAACCATCCTATCATTTCATTGTATATATAACCATCCTATATAATCGCATTGTAAATATTCATTCATTGAATCGCATTGTAAATATTCATTCATTGAATCGCATTGTAAATATTCATTCATTGTATATATCCTATATAATCGCATTGTATATATGTAATGTATTGTTCAATGTTTGTAAAGAAATCACTTGGATTTCACGTCTAATACCCATATAACCCGCCCTTGAACTCGATTGGGGGGTTAGGGTATTGTATAAGTCTTTAATGTATGTGCCCTTTCTTGCCTCGAAACTCGAATGAGGAAGAGACGGGCATTGTATATGTTTTGTTTTTTTGTATATAAAAATATTTTAAAGATAAGAGAATACATTAGTAATAATAATAAATGGAATTTCAAGATATTACATCTATCATCACAGAAATATCAAATTTAAGAAATCAAGGAATCGTACTTTCTGAATTTTTGAATGAAGACAGACTTTTGAATGAATTTGAACAAATTGATATACAATTGAAACATGGAAGATATGTTCTACCTAAAATGTATTCACTGATAAAAAGAATCCAAAAAGCGGTTAATGCTTCTTTGTATAACAATGATATTAATTTATTCATTCGGCTATTTAGTATAGTTGAAGCCATTAGAAAGAAACTCGGGGAACAGTACCAAGTTCGGTCAGAGATTGCTTTGAAAGTGAAATCTATAAGACGTTTGATTGATGCAAGTGAAACCGACAATTGAAAAATCGTTAGCATTTCCAATAATGACATCAGAAGCATTAACTACCAGACTAGCCCGTGAGAGGTTAGCATTACTGAAAAAGTTTATACCAATTCGAGATAACGTGCGAGATAAACTACAACTTAGACAGCAAGCGCAGACTGACTTTTCTATTGGAAGCGAACAACTTTTTGCCCCTGTAACTAAAGCCACTAAAGATATGAAACTTGCAACAGAACGTGCTATATACGGCGACATCCCTAAAGAGGGAGCAGTACCTATTATTGATGTATTAGGAAAGATTGCTACAGAAACTGAAAAAACTCACGAGGGAATAAAACAGCTTTCAGGTGAGTTACAAACTCAGCGAGAAATACAACAAATGGGTAATATTGATACTGATGATAACCCCGTTAAAAAAATTGTTCCTTTTAACGAGAAATTCACTGATGAAGCTATAGAAGAAATCAGACGAATTCAATTGCTGAAACCTGAAGACTATGTGTTATTTGGTAAATTCGCTGCCGAACGTTATTATAACAGAAGGGAATTTTTAAAAGATGAGTATAAAAAGAACATAATAAAACGAGATCAATGGGTGGATTGGTTATTTAAAATTAATAAAAATGAACCCGGAAATTTAAATAAGGATACATTGGAATACAGAGCTTTTAAAATGGGAGTTGATGCGTATGGTTTAGAACAACAACAACAACAACAACAACGAAAAGAACAACAAAAAGGTCGAGGTCGAGGTCGAGGTCGAGGTCGAGGTCGAGGCCAAGGTCGACAATCTCCAGAAATTCAAAACGTTTCCGAACCAGCTCCAGAAATTCAAAACGTTTCCGAATCAAAAAATTCTTCAGGAAAGGGTTATGGAAGTTCTCATCATGATTCTCATATGTGTCCTAGTAATATCATTAATGATATATCACGACTTGAGGTTCTTATGGGAGGTAAGCGAGCTGGAAATAACTCAGTCGAAATAACTAATGAAGCATTTGATATTTGCAGACGATTATTCCAAGGTGGGATAATTGATATTCATACGTATCGAGAACTCTTGGATGAGTTAATGGACGGAATTCCGGGGGAATTTAGCGATTGAAATTGTATTTAGAAATTGCAAAGTCATTTCAAATAAGATGATAGTACACTATAATCACAATAAACCAACAAACGTGTATGTAGTGAACTCAAGATTGCCCGTTTATAAGGCATACTACGGTGACGGCCTTGGAAATACCATGGCTGGTTTATTCACAAGAATAGCCCCAAAAGTAGCACCAATTGCTAAACAATTAGCGATGAAAGCCATTGATGTTATTCGTAATAAGGGAATTAACGCTGTTGGAGATCTTGCAGGAACGGCCTTTTCTACCGCAAAGAATAGAATAACGTCATTGGTGAAATCTAGATTCGGACGAAAACCACCACCACCGCTACCTTCAACAACAATGATGCCTGCAAATGTCAGTAAAGTGATAAATAACGCAGTGGAACAAAAACTAGCATCATTAGCAATGACTTCACCAGATAGTAGTAATATTGCAAGTATGATAGCGGGAAGCGGTCTTGGAGGAAATCGAAAAAGAAAATGATTTAGAAAAACGATACGTTTTAGTATAAATGGCATTTAAAAAAATTGCTGATCCAGCGTTTGATATGGCGGCACCGGTGAATAAAGATGATTCTAAAATTAACTATCAGTATTATGCCTATCCTGCAAGAGAGCCAAATCAACGAGGGAGAGTTGAACTTCAAGTTCAAGATACAAGTAGATACTTTTTGCCGTGTGAGGCGTTTATTGAAGTAGAAGGAGAGCTTGTAACAAATGTTGCAGCTGATACGCCATATGGGAATAACCAAAATATCCGAGTTGGTTTCGTAAATAATGGCATTATGGCGCTATTTAACAGTGCAAGATATATCATTGATGGAAAAGAAATTGAATCAATAGAACAAGATGTTGATATTGCAACAACAATAATCGGACTTGCGAGATATTCTGATGATTATACAAGGTCGGCTGGTCCGTCTATGATGTTTGCTAAGGATACTTCTGATCATGCTGACCATTATCAATTTGTTAAAGTACTAACTGCGGCAGCTAATGCAGAAGCTGATCAACAACTCGCAGCTAATCCAGACCGTGAAGGTTCCGCTAATCCATTCGACATTTTAAAAAGGGTCAATGATAATTTCAATCTAGGATTTGCAACACGAAAAGGAGCATTAAAAGGACAACATCGACGATTTTCATGTGCAATTCCGTTACATCATATATTCGGATTCTGTAGAAATGTCAGAAAAGTCATCTATGGAGCAAAGCATACAGTCGTGTTAGTGCGAAAGGAAAATGACAATGATGCAATTTGGCGTGCTAATGGTGTTGATGATGGTAAAGTCATTTTAAATAAATTGACTTTATGGATGCCCGTCTTGACACCAGCAGTTACAATAGAGCAAGAATTACTATCGTTTATGGACACAGGTGGAAAATCATTGCTAAGTTGGCTAACAACAACGACTGATACGAAGCAGGATAATATAAATGGCACATTTACATGGCACTTAGCATCAAAACAAGGTGTTTCAGCTCCACGTCATATCTTTATAGCGTTACAGGATGCAAATCGAGTGAGTCGTCAAGTATCTAGTCATATGATATTTGATAAATTAGGGGTAAGTGAAGTTTCGTTGAGAATAAACGGACAACAAGAGCCAGCAGAGATTGTACAGCTTAATTATGATAACAACAACGTAGCACGTGTATATCATAGAATATTGTCGTATATGGGTCGTGATCAAAATGTTGATACTGGTTTGCAAATATCGCAAATTGATTTTGAAAAACACTATCCGATTTATTACTTTTCATTGGAACATCTTGACATGATGAGACAATCTGTTGTTGATATATACTTCCAAGCTCGGGTACAACGCCCTGCTGGTATAGCCGATTATAGAGCAGTTGCTGTCATTCTCAGTGATAAATCAATGTTGTTAGAAGGAGTTGACGGACGAATGAGACTTATTGATGCACCAGTGGAAAACATGTAATGTTTTCAAAAATCATTTGATTTTCCAAACATGTAGTTAGGATTTTCACAATAAGATCAATTGAAAGTGTAAATTACATTTTAGAATAGAATGACATATAGTATTGTTAATGTCCAGTTGACTGATGGTCAGGTCAAGAAATTGAAATCAAAGTCTGCTAAAGAATGTGGAACTACAATAACGCTGAAACCCACTCAAATGTCCGGTGGTGCACATAAATTATCACTGACAGATCGTCAAATAAAACATTTCAATGATGCGCTAAAGAACAAACGAGGAGTTCAAATTGATTTTTCGAAAGCAGCTATCGCCAGTATGATAAAATCGGGTGGAATATTCCCGCTGTTAGCTGCTATTCCAGCATTGATTGCAGCGGCTGCCCCAGCGGTTGCGAAGGCGGCAGCGTTAGGAGCCGTTGGTACTGCTGCAGGAATGGCCCTGAAAAAAGCTACTGGGAAAGGCTATAAAAAAAAAGGAAAGGGTCTAAGACTACCAGGAACTCCACACAATTGGTACAAGGGCACGGGCCTAAGAATACCAGGAACGGCTTATTAGTGGAAAAATCCCTAGGATTTTCACCAATGTCCAATTTTGATTTAATTGATGCTGTAAAATCATTATCAATAAAAAACTTTAGAGGAGTTTTCATGAGAGATCAATTACCGTCAAAACCAATGAAAAATGAAACGGGTATTATCAATCTCGATAACAGCAGCGGAAAAGGAACTCATTGGGTCGCATATGCAATTGATCCACGTGGAATTGTCTATTTTGATTCATATGGATTAGCTCCACCAAAAGAATTCATGCGATATGTATCCACAATAACAAAGTCATCTCCAATTTTTTATTCCACGCTACCAACACAACAGTTAAATGATCCACCGATATGCGGTCGTGAGGTATTAAACTTCCTTGCAGAGATATCTAAATTTCCAAGAAAACCACCACAAGTTGTTGTTAATGAATATACTAGCAGGCAATGGCAAAAACGATAGCGTTATGATTTAGAAAAACGTAGCATTTTCGTATAATGATTGATATTTGGGGACGACCTTTATCAGAATAAAAAAAAACAGAAACCGATAGCAAATTCGCTGTCGAAAGTGTAAAAAAAATAATCGAAGATGAAATCGCCGAGACATTAAATTTGTCAAGTGTAGATCCTGGGGAAATAGTTGTATTTCAAGATCGCCAGGGCAAATTGAAATCTAGTAATGTTTCATTGGATGATGTCTTAATACGAAGACGTGACGTCGTTGAAGATACAATAGCGTTATATTCAAATGATGGAAAACTCAAACCGGGTGTACTCGTTTCTACAATCACAGATGCATTAAAAAATTTAAATGAAGAACTTGAAAAACATATAACAACATATACTTCCCTTCGTAGAAATATTATCAATAAATTCTTTGGAACACCAGCGGTAACCTCTCCATCTCTCGCTGAAATTAAATCCAATTTTGATGAAATTAAATCCAGTATTAAAAATATTAATGATGCTGGATTTAGTATTATTAGAGATAGCATTAATAGTATTAAAAAATCTATCGAGGATATTACAAAATTTAAAACAGACAATCTTCCGCTACTTGAAAGAATAAAGATTCCTCATGAGAGAAATATCATAAATATGATATACACAGTTCTCTCTGGATCATTAGATTGGGAACCTAAAAAGAATACAGTAACCCTCACTGTGTCAAACAAGGGTATCTATCGATTAACAATAGTGTCACTGAATCAGTTTAATATATCATCATCGACTTCATATGGATACAACAACGTGATTTCAACGACTATTGACGTGGGTGAATACAAACGGTTTACAATAACAAGCACTGATCCTAATTTAAATAAGACATCATTTGTATGGTACATGGAGTTTGTAGCTGATCTAAATTAGAATTTTTAACAATTAAAAACCACTTGAGGTTTTAAAATAATATGATTCCATCATCGCAATATCGCTATGATACCGTCAAAGACTTCTTAACAAAACTCAAAACACTCATTGATGAATATGAAATAAAAATTAAAAAGTATCGCAGGAGAATTACCGTAATTGATGTTACAGTATACTCGGTATCTGGTATAATGGCCGGTGCTGGTATTATACTATCTTCAGTAACAATGGTAGCTCCGATTGCTATCCCAATTGCTATTTCCGCGGTGACAACATTTGCTGGACTTGCAAATGCTATTACTAAAAAAATATCATCGTGTTCTCAAGAAAAACTTAACGACTATATAGTAAAACATCAAGCAGTATCTAACGGTTACTCACAATTATCCTCGTTGATGTCATCATCGATTGATGATACGATAATTACCGAAGACGAATTCTCCGCGATGATACGTATTTATGATACTACGATTAAAAACGCTAGCGTTTTTTCATCTATTGCAAAATTAGACATTGTAAATAATAATAATAATGTCGCAAGAGATTCAACTACTTCAGCGGATAGCAGAAAATACCACTCCGCGGAAAACAAGCATGATATCAATATCGTCAACAAACCCTAAATTCAGTGTGAATTTTCCCTCGCCTGTTTCAGTAAAGGAAATCGCGTTGGCAAAATTACGAGTGTATCATAGTTGGCCTAATATCAGATCGGTTCCATTTGGCGGTCAGAGACCTAATAATTCTCTGGTATTTGCATATAGGAATAAAAAAGATGACACTCCAGATTGGAACGTTGTTTCAATACCAACTGGGTCCTATCAAATTGAGCAAATTAATAATGAATTACAACGTAGAATAAAATCCATTACTAAAAAAGAATCAAAAATTGCGATAACAGTTCATGAACCAACACTGTCATCTACAATTGAAATAGGCTCTCCTGGGTACGTTGTAGATATTTATAACAGTTCAATAAGAACAGTATTAGGATGGCCCGAAGATCCACCTAGAAGTGCTGATAATTCCACGCCCGAGCCTGTAAAATCTGATTACGTCACTGATGAAATAGGACCTGAAAATCCATCAAAAACTTATAAAAAATTCGAGGATATAAACTTCACAAAAAGATATCGACGTAAGAATCAATATGGTGAAGATGTGTGGAGAATTCCATTTTTTAATGATTATATCCCACAGGAAGGTGAAATTCTGGAAATACATGAAACAAGTCCAACATTTGTAGATATTAAAGATCACATCCTTGATAGAATGAATAATGATTTTTTGTCGTTATTACCCTCGTTAAGATCTGGCTTTCTTACACAAGCTGAGTTTACTAGTGTAGTCGCCGCGGGTAATAAAATCATCGATGACATGGAAATATTTAATTCGAGGATTACTAATCTCTTCACTGATGAAAATAGCCCGATTTCAAAAACTAGCTCAGCTCAAGATTATAAAAAAAATATAAATGAAAATCCAAATTATAAATTACCAGGATATAATGTTCCCGAGTTAAAGAAAAAACTCAGAACTGCCATCGACGAAGGATTTAATAAAATCTATCAATCATGGAAAGATAGCCAGCCGAAGCCTATTATCCTCACTTATAATAATTCTCCCGACGGCGACGGTAGACATATCGCACCGAACAATGTGAATATTTCATCGGTGATCGCACTTAATTTAACGTGTGATGTAATCGAAGGAAGTTATCAAATTAATATGGAACAATCAAATCAAGCCCGACAAGGTTACATTCTTTATTCATTTTCACCAACAGCACCCCCGGATTTTTAATTGTTGAGAATCCGACTAATCCAGTCTATATGCAATGTCAAAATGATTCACTAACTAGAATTAATTTTACACTCACCGATCAGTCAAATAATTTAATTGATCTACGTGGTGAAGTATTATCGATTAGTCTGTTTGTGAAAAGCTAACAAATAATTTGTATTAATCAGCAGCAGAGAGGGTGAAATGACAACATATTTGCGACCGTAGATGGCAGCAATTTGAGTGTGGTTATGACAATGTATTTGCGACAAAATCGCTAAGATGGGGTCTTTATTTTTTTTTTGGTTAAAATATGAGATTTCGTAGGAAGGTTCCATTGGCATTCTGAGGCTTTAATCGATTTTGTCGCAAAAATTTGTAGACGTAGATGGCAGCAATTTGAGTGTGGTTATGACAATGTATTCACGACAAAATCGCTAAGGCTCCATTTGTAAAATGGGACCTTTAATTTTTTTTTGGTTAAAATATGAGATTTCGTAGGAAGGCTCCATTGGCATTCTGAGGCTTTAATCGATTTTGTCGCAAATATATTGTTGTAGGATTCACCCTCTCTGCTGCTTATGGGAAATCAGAACAATCCTTTAAATATTATAATACTTGAAGTTGGCAAATTTAGTACTTAGCAGCAAGGGTGCTGAATAAGAAAATTCCTTCCTACCAAATGTGTCAATAAAGTTTCAAATGTAAAAATGAAGCCTCTCTCTGAGATTCTGTCGAAACCCAAGAACATAGATGTATGCACATATTTGGCCTCTTCCTAAGAAATTGTGATTAAGAAGCGAGAATATTTGCTGGACAAAATTAGTCTGTTTCGTCAGAATTCAGAGAGATTGTCTTTCTTACACCCACTCCGTGCATCGCTCGCATCGCCCTTTCCCAAGATGTAAGGTTACATTATTTAGAGTTGACATCTCTCTCTCTCTCTCTCTCTCTCTCTCTCTCTCTCTCTCTCTCTCTCTCTCTCTCTCTCTCTCTCTCTCTCTCTCTCTCTCTCTGGTCATGGAAAGGAGTATTGCTAAGATTTTGTGAGAACAAAATCTCACAAAAGTACCATTTGTATAGGTCTTTGGCATGACTAGGCCGGAGTTCGAAGTACGGACGAAAGAATATTTCCGGTGTTATTAAAGAGCCTATAAGAACGTTTTGGTTGCTGTATCAGACTTCATCGTGTCAGTTTACATTGCATATGAATAAATTATACTTTACCACTGTTGGTTGTTGGTCACAAATTTTCATACCTGAACTTAATCATAATACTTACTTGCTCTGTTTAGCTCATATAGTTTTTGTCGTTATGTATTGACAAAAAATAATGATCTTGGATGAGACTTGGTCTCAGTAGC
This sequence comes from Potamilus streckersoni, assembly GCA_016746295.1. Lineage (NCBI taxonomy): Eukaryota > Metazoa > Mollusca > Bivalvia > Unionida > Unionidae > Potamilus > Potamilus streckersoni. Next base: position 224,449 of record JAEAOA010002284.1, on the reverse strand, counting down.
TGGGTAATTAATTTCAAGAGTGCACTTATGGAACATATAACTATTATCATCTTCACTAAAGTATATCAGTGATCAACCGGCTGATACAAATTCCCACAAACAACGAACGATAATGCTTGCAGTCTTAGCACATTGAATACGAAGAGTTGTCTTTCTCCAGTTTTCCTGATAGAAATAAATTTATATCACTACTACTACTACTACTACTACTACTACTACTACTACTACTACTACTACTACTACTACTACTAATAATAATAATAATAATAATAATAATAATAATAATAATAATAGTAGTAGAGGGAAATGAGGGTTTCGGCCCACTTTATCTTTTTACCCTCCAAACAAGTATAAATTATAGTCCTAAATTATCCCCCACCCCCTTTCCCAAAATAGTGAAATGAGGGTTTTGGCCCACCGCCACCCTCCCCCTCCCCCACCCCCGCCAAACCCTCATTTTACTATTTTGGAAAAAGGGTAGTAGGGGATAATTTAGGACTATAATTTATACTTGTTTGGAGGGTAAAAAGATAAAGTGTGATGAAACCCCTCATTTCCCTCTACTACTACTATGTAGACAGGTATTTTGTAACCACACAAAACAACAGGTGTTGGAATGCGATAAGCTCTGTCAACAGAAGTGACGAATTTGTTAGAACAGCGTATGTGTGGAATATGATTATTCTAAAGACGGCAAATAGATTTTACCACAAATTTTTTATCAGATAACAGGATGAAAATTAAACTGTGCATTAGAACGTTTCAGTTAACAAGGTGGAAATTAAACTAGCATTAGAATGAAAATGATATTATTTTATACCTCATTACCAACTGTTAATGTCTCAACTGTAGATATCAAAAATATTTCATTATCATGGTGATAGAGGCTAAACTTTACTTTACCGCTGACATAACGACGGGACTCAAACAAATCTTTTATTTGTGATTTGTTAAGAGGGTATTTTTTGTCGATAAAATACAACTTTGACCGATCAAGATCAATTGTAAGTTTGGTGTATTTTTGCTGACTAATCGGACAGTGAAAGTTGTTAAATTCCGCTAGCAACTTTTGATACAATTGTTCGAGATAATTAAAATACTCGCTGTCATCAGATCTGATGAGCGAAAGTTTTAACTTGTCACGGGTACCACTAAAGCATATGCCTGATGTTTCATTATTAATTTCAACTGTCAATGGTTTGCCGTCCATCATTAGATATTTGATTTTGCTACTGTAGCTATTTGTTACTGTCAAATTTTCAAACATTATTTTTAAAGTTTAGATAAAATTTTAGTTTGCAAAGATAATGTCAAATATATCTCTATCATCATGACAATACCCAAGTGCAAATGTATCTACCCCATTTTCGCAATAACGTTTATCATCAAAATTGCTCAAACCGCGTTTGATAAGGACATCTGTTTCGAGCTTATGATGATTTGTCCGAATTGACATAGCTCTTATAAAACTAACACCACCATCAAGCGCATACTTGTAGTCATCAAATTTTATAAACTTTTTAACAAAATCACGAGGCAGACCTTTTGCTTTTTTTGTTATTTTATTATTGTCTAACAATACGGCATACATTTTACTACGTAATCCGATAAAGTATTTGATAGCGCTCGAGTTCATTTCATCTTTGAACTTACCAATAACCTTTTTATTTGTGTCGTCATGAAATTTACTGTCACGTGGGTAATCAGAAAGATCAAACAGATATCTATTATCATGCATGTCCTGATAGACGTCCTCGCATTCAATTTCATATACGAGCGAATCAGTATCAGTAAATAATAATCTACTAGCCGGCCATTGATTTTTAACAAAATTATAATGAAAATCATACATCAGCCACTTTGATAAATCTAACACTGAAGCTCCAACGTAGATCGGCTTGTTTAGTTTTAGATTTGTTTTTCTTCTTTGTATCGCAACAAGATTCTCATTAAATATTTTCATGCTCACAAAATCATCGTCTGACACAAGTTTGTTTCTGCGATTGAAATCATTGACTAGTTCGATATTTACGCGTTTCCTAATATTCTCCATCGTCTTACCAAAAACAGAATTGTTCATCAGTTTTAAAAAGTTTTTCTCAAAATCAGTTTTTGCCGCAGCTCTTCTTGTAGTGTTCGAGTTAATATAACCTCTCATCCACGGTGACTGATTAAATTTTAGTACACGATGAACTTTTCTCAACACGAGACCAGCATCGACTGCTTGTTTTAAAACTTTGTAATGCAAAACATAATTACGTTTATGAAGCAAATTTGGTACTAGTTTCTTTACCATAGAATGTTGTCTTGGTAATGCTGACGCTTGTTGTTCTTCTGATAACAAACTATATTCTATAACCATCGATTCCGCGCAGAAAGGGTAATCGTTATGCAATTTGTGTAGCGAAGTTGGATAATCGAGATCAACTTCAACGAAATACGAAACATCGTCGGGTATCTTTTTTTCTGTCTCTGATAGAAATTGATCAGCCGTGATCCAATGAAATCCACCAAACGGCATTGGTTCTGCCATCGAATACCCGTACAAGTTATTGCAATCTAGATAAACTATATACTTCGAAGGAAGGTCAGGATTATACTCTTTCAAATATTTGTTGTTTGCTTCAGCATATTTCTTCGTTATCACACTAATACCACCTCGGATACCTTTTTCAATAAAATTGAACATATCAACATCAGTCAGTAATTCCAACCTTACCTTACTAAACTTTAACAGAGCATCCCATGACAGTCCGGGGGCAGAATAATACCAGCAAGGATCTAGTCCGTAATTATTATAACTCACTTCTCGAAAACTTTCAAAAACATCTGCTAATAATAACACGTCAGTTTTCAAATACAAATCGTGATAATCACCAAAAGTCTCACAACCAAACTCTTTCCAGATATCTTGTGCATACTTGTACTCGTCATCAGTTATATTTTCATTTTTAAGTTGCGAGTAAAATTTGTCTTTGCTAGGTAAAGATGTTTCATCAAATTTACTCCAATCGTCGAGATATTCGTATGGAAAAACTCCTTTTTTAGCTAATAGATTAAATTTATCTCCAAAACAGTCTCTTAGGTTATTAAATTTACTACAACCTTTTACTAGCTCATCTAACGATGCTGCCATAAACTGCAGGCTGTCAATAAAGCGCAATTTACCTAGCGTAACTGACATGTACTTTTCAAAATTATTTGGAATGCATTTGATGACATTATTGAGTTTTAGATGAGCTTTTATCTCAGGATCACCAAAAGCTTCTACTATAATATGGCTATCATATCCTCGAAAATTGTGAAGAATAACTGGAATAAAATCTGGAGCGTGAAATTTTAAATTACACTGGTCATGAGCCGCTCCACGATACTGTCCGGTCAAATGGCAATGGTCACGTACTTTTTTGTTGTCAGGGTCAAAAGCTTTTTCACAAATATAACAAATTTTCGCTTGCTCGTGATCAGATTCTTGTTGAGGTGTTAATTTTAACATTGGAGTTACTTTTTTCAAACGATAAGTAATATTATCAACTTCATTAATCAACTGCTTGAGAAGCCAAACAGCTGGATTTTTACCTCGATAGAGTTGGATTGGTTTAGATAATCTCGAATCAGCGCAACAAACTACCTTGTACGCTACTCCGCACGGAACATGATTTTGAATTTTTCTTGTACTCGATTGGTTAGGATCATTTTCTACGCCAAGTACAGGTTGAAGTAAGCATTCGAAATCGACGTATATGACGAAAGGAATTTTTAGTTTATGATTATGATGGACAAACTGTAATACGCTATCTTTTTTAGATGGCATTGTTATTCTTTGTACGTCACTACAGTACTGTAAATGCTTTTGTAATGTTTCATTGTCTCTACAACCGTGCAAGCAGCGATAACAAAAGAACTTTTTGTTCCTATTTTTATTGTACTGTTTACCAACTAGTCCGTTAAAGTTTTTAATCCAAATGTAATGATTTTTATAAAACAGTAAATTGATAGTCGATTGTGAAGCTTTTTCTGAAATATACATCGGATAGACATTTTCTTTTTCATCTAATCCGAAAACGTTAATCGAAATATTATTTTGCTTTTCAAACTTTGGTATTTGATTTTCAGCCACTGGAAAGTTAATATCTTTAAAATTTAATCTTGACACGTGACTGATATATTTTTCAACGCGATCAGCGTGTTTTTCTGCTGGAAATAGTGCGGAAAGAACAGCCCATTGGAAACATTTGTTATCTACGTTTTTTATGTTTATACAACATCTTTTACTTTTTATTTTTGGTGGCAGGTCGATATACGAACTACCGCGTAATGCGTCATATTTCATCGTATGAAACAAAATTTCCTTGATCATTTCAAACTTCCAACCTGAACCAGATTCGGTAAATTCTTCTATTTTTTTCCAAATTTCTTGGTGTATTTCATTAGATAGTGATAACAGATCAGTCCCAAGCAAAACACGTCTAGATTTTGCGTTGATGTAAGGGTCTGCAATTTCCTTGTTAGTAGATTCTTCCGTCACAAGTAGTTTTGAAAATATAACGTGATATTGCACTAACAATCTTAGACCCTTGTGTTTTTCAAGCTCACGTTTTACAGTCGTCTGTAGCAGATGAAAGAGATTTGTTTCAGAAAAATTTAATAAAACGTTTTGATTATCAAACTGATAACTATTATCAAAACCTGTAAAAGCAGTCGCTATTTTATCAGGTTCTCCCATAAGACTTCTCTTGGCTATATCACGCAATTTTAACATTATTATATTATAGTCTAATATCTAATTGATAATTTACCGCACACTGCGCATGCGCTAAACAACAATTAGAGATAAAAAAATATCACCTATAATATAATGACAGTAAATCTGACAAGCGCACGTGAGCAAGAGGTATATCATGTTTATCCGAAGTACAATATGTACGCTGGAAATGCACTTGGTTCGGTTATTAATATCATTACTGGAATATCTGTTGGTAAAGCAACGTCAGCGGGTTATACGATTAGTGTAAAGGGAGATAATACTGAAAGAATTACGATGTTTAGAAAAGATTTTATTTACACGTTATTTTGCGATGACATTCCAGAGGGGAAACGAGTATATCATTATAACGGTAAAGTCACTGATGATAATATTGAAAATGTATCCTTACAAGATGAGTTTCAGCCGCATCCGGTCTTTGATTTATACGAGGCTAACGATCGCGGTATTATTAGAAACAGAAAAACTAAAAAAGTTCTTAATAATATGAGCAATATGGGATATATTAGTGTGACTGTTAGAGGAACATCGACAGATCAAGTTTGTTATCTTGGTCATAGGTTTGTTTACGAGGTGTTCAACGGATCTATACCCAATGGTCTGGTTATTAATCATATCAATAATGTAAAAACAGACAATCGATTGGAAAATCTGGAGCTAGTGACCCAACAGGAAAATGTGAGTAAAGGACAAAATAGTAATGGTATTAATTTTAGATGCCCAATAAAACCTGTTATTTCGTTAAACCTTGAAACGGATGAGGAGATCAAATTCAAATCAATTACAGCTGCGGCGAAATATTATAATATAAATCCCAGAGCAGTAAAATTTGTAGCTGATGGAGCAACAAAATCAGCTTTTTCAAACAAATATGATGCTAGTATTATTTTTAGATATGATGATTAATAATATTTTGTAATTCGGTTTTAGTCAAACAATGATGAGCAAATGCTATAATATCATCGCAATCAAATTTTAACGTCGTTACTGCACTTTCATTAATTTTATTTTTTTCTGCTTCTGTTAGTAATATTTTATGAGAATCACCTTGCATTACAAAAATCTCAACGGAATATGCACCATAACCTGACAGGCATTTTCTTACCGCTTCGGTCAGTTCGTGGTAGTTTATTATATTAACTTTTTGGTGATATTTTACCTTGTCAGTCATCTTATAACAACAAATTAGATAAAAAGTATATTATAATATGGATATGATGAAACGACTCGTTCAACTATACGAAGAAGATACTAGTGATATCAGCGATAAGGTCTCCACAATCTCTAATGATATGATAGACAAATCTGTTGGTTATAACGAAGATGATATTTTATATAACAACGAGTCTGATGATGGTGAAATAGTCACTGTTACTGACAGATCTAATTATAGCAGACCAACCACTGGAAAATATAATGTCAAGTATCACATTGCTAAAAAAATTATAAAATTTAATTTTACCGTTACCGAACAGCAGGTATTTTTGCAGTTAATCAGACCTTTTTTAAACATTAAAATTCCAGACCGACAGAAAAATATAAAATTTGATTTCATCTTTGTCAAGATTTTTAATCTAATGACGATCTCTGACGATCGCAGACAATATCTAATATCATTATGTAAACCAGTAAAATGCAAATCTATCAAACGAAAGTATGAGGAAATTTATAATAGCATTATTTCACAGTCGATAAAATCGACCGGGTTGGAATCCAGCTGTTAAATTTATCACTATACCCACGCCATTTGACTAAACTTTTATCTCCTTTTTTCCTAATCACTTTTTCGAAAATGAAAACATCTTGTTCAGTTTTTTTGTAGTTCTTGTTCGTAAAAACTACCTACTACAGGCTCACCTGCCAGATCTTTTAACGCGTACGTTACAGGTATTGTTAAGAGTACTTTATCAACAACAAATACTTCTTCGCTCCAGTTTGGAGTAAATCCTTTTTCAAATATCTTTTTAGTCAAAGAGATTCTAACTTTATCACCGACCTTAAATTTATGTCTGCGGTACATGTTTTCGTTTGCTAATATGGGATTTTTGATAGCGTCATTGGGTGACATTTTGATGGTTCGATGTTTCGTGTTATTATATTCGCCTACGATTTGAGAAAGGTCATCGATGTACCTGTTGGTGGTTTTAGCTGTCATATGTTTGTGTAATTGTTCGTTTAGCGTGCGATTAAATCTCTCGACAACAACGCTTTTGCCTTCGTTTCCTGTAACGTATTTTTTAATATTATTTTGTTCTAGAAACTGCTCAAACTTTTTGTTAAAAAACTCGGCTCCATGATCAGTCCAGATTTTGTTTGGTTTTCTTTCGGTACTCGTTATTATCTGTTTTAGCGCATCAGTGATTGACGTTCCTGTTTTATCTGAAACTGGCACACTGAAAGCGTATTTGCTGAAAACATCTATAACGTTAAACAAATACTTCTTTGGAGCGCCATCAGCGCCAACGTTAAACTGAGCCAGATTAGATACATCTACCAAATCTATTGCCCAGATATCATCTACAGCGTTTGCAACAACTTTACGTCTCGGAAACTTTTTTTTTTAGGTCTGTGTAGTTCGACTGCAAGATCATCGTATAATTCTTTTCCGAGTCCAAGTTTATATTTTGCTCCTATCATTCCTTGAACAAATCTTCTATCAAAACGTTCTCGTAGATTTGTTGGCTCCATATCATGTAATTCGTCTAACATTACTTTATCACAATCTGCTTTCGAGTTTTCATGATCACGATAACAGATATCGTGACGCATTGCTATTGCATCCACTTGATTATAAGGCTCTTGTCCTGGCAATGGATTGTCGTTTTCATCTAGTTGTTGATCTAGCGGATTCCACGGACCAGTATACCGATGACCTGGCAAGGTCCAACCGCCTTTTGGTTTTGGTAATTTACCAATTAGTTTATGTATATCTATACCTAACCCTATTATTTCTCTGTTGTTACAACGTTGACAGTACGTAATAATTTTATCTTGTTCTATGCAAAGATCTTTGTCACAATCACAATTGCATTTCATTTTATTTTATTTTGTTTCATAAGATTAATCGTCGATCAAGATAACTCTATCAACGCTAGATCCTACTTGTTTTTTCAAAAACATACTTTTCTTTCTACCACAGATTGCACAAATACTTTTTAACATCGTTCTATTATTTTTCGTTTTTTCCGTCATCTCATCCTTGTTCTCTGTTTTAGTTTTGCATTTGAGACAGTATGTTGACATTATTATATCAAGGAGTTTAGATAAAATTGTTTGCAATATTATCATTCGCATGAGAAGGAAGCTCATCAAATTGTAAAATAAACTTCAAAAAGTTTTTACTTCCAGAGCTTTTACTCCCAGAGGTTTTACACTGGTGCATTTGTCTGACAAACATGATACAATAATAACCACAAGCTGATGTTCCAATCGGCTGTAGTTGATTAGACGAATAATTTATTTTATCAAATTTTTTAAAAATATATTTTTTTATGAGATCGCTTGGAGGAAGTCCGAACGAATCAAAATAATTGTTATCGTGGACAGCAACCCAGTGGGTGCCAGAGCCATCATTAAAGTTTTCAATATTTACAACACAAGAACCGCCTGTTGGTACGTCATCGAGTTCATCCTTGGAAAATACTCCTCGAAATCCAACAACGTCCTTCAATTTTTCAATGATGTCAAAATTGCTCAATAACGTCTGGTCCCTGGTAGAGTTAATCCGCGTCCGATTCCTAGTAAGTTTGGCAGCAGACTTCCCGCTAGTCCCGCTAAAAGTGGAGCGAAAGGAATAATTCCTCCTTGTTTTGTTTGTTTGCGTTTTGTTGTTTTCTTTTTTTTCGATGATTTTGTTTTTTTCGGCGACTTTTTCGTTGGCATTTTATTTTATACTGTTACATAAAATTAACGATAGATTTGTTTGATACCACGACCTTCGACTGCTTTCTTCGTTGCGCCAGAGACTGCTCCTGACGCAGCCGCAAGTCCAAGTGTACCAAGTACTGGTAAAACTTTGCTAGCTATTATTGATAACGCTGGTCCAAAAAATCCACCTTCTTTTGACATTGCAGTTACCTGAGAAACAGATAATTTCAGCACAAAAGGTTTTCCTTTGTCGAATTTATTGATTTGTTGTTGCGTTAGCATGACTTTTACTGCAATTTTATTTGAAGTTTCCGGAGAGATCATCAAAGAAACAGAGCTGCGTTTAGCAACAGCTGCTGATAATTTTTCAACTTGACCAGATGTTAGGTATATTTCTCGAGTTGTGTATTTGGTTTTCATAATGTTATATCCAAGTTGTTAGATTAAACTTGTACTGTCATTCTTCCTTTGATTGAATCGATGGTCAGAAATCGATCACTAACCAATAGCGCGTATACGTTATACTGTTCACCTGGCACATCGCCCAGTGTCCACGTGACCTCAATATCTGCAGTCGATCCCACAACACGCTCCAAATGTTTTGATACATCAAAGTAAAAGATGGGATAGAGCGATCGAAACTCTTCTATTGATATTTGAGATCCACTGTCCGCGTTCTGATATTTTTGCATTGCTTCCATAAGATACATGTACGGCCGAGAGATGTTTCTGTTGGCGTCTACGGCAAAATTACATTCGATTGCACGTTCGGGATACTGTTTGGAATTTACTCTCACAAATATTCGTCTAACGTCTGGGTTATCGAATACGGAGTTGTTCATTTCCTGATTGTTACGACTTGCTTGTCGTTGAAATACGACGAACAAGTGTCGCGGTAGTTGTTCGCTGGGCGTGGTCGTTACACGCCACGTGTAATCAGTCGCGTTGGGAATGGCTGTTTGATAAATCCTGTTCTGTTGGAAGTGTATCTTTTTTGTAAAGGTGGCTAGTAAAGATTCGAGCTCCATCATTTTAGCTAATGAAGGGACAACCCGAGGCATCCACAGTGCTAATCTTGTAATAGAAAACTGTCCCTCAGCCACTCCACCGGCGTGTATTATACAATCGTTTTGATCAGCTCGATCTAATATAAGCGTATGTTTTATTCCTCGAAACACTTTGTTATATTCACGGCAAAATCCAAAGATTGTGCTTAACGGCAGCATCATCGTTATTTGGCGAGATTCTGCGGCAAATGCTTTTCGTTTAACAAATCCCTCGTTATATCTTATGTTACGTGCACTAATAACACCGTTTATTAAATTTAACATCGCAACACCATCTGCGGCTGCAGCTGGTGGAGTTATACCAAGATTATTACAAGCGGCAATAAGTGAAACTCTTGTGGCGTTTTCATCAGCAGCTGCAGCTGGTGCGGCTATACCAAAATTGTTAGCATTAGCAATAAGAAAATCTCTTACAATTACAGCATCTGCAGCGGCATTAGCTCCGTGTGTTTTTGCACCACTTGAAATAAACTCACTTGAAACAGTTGTCCCTAGTCCAGTATCTTTGAACCACATCATGTTTGTGGCTATTGATCTGGAATAGTCATCGCTAAACGAAACGATGTTTAGTATTGTACTCGCTATGGGTAAGTGCATCGAAATATCTTCTACGGTTTGATTGGCCAGTTGGTATCGTGCACTCTTAAACAAGCTCCAACCATTATTGACGAGAGCGATTTCTACATTAGCTGCAATATCACCACCTGCTGCAGTTAATATTCGGCCACGCACTTCTAACATTGCCTTATGGGGTAGTAGAAACACGTCCTCGTCTCTTGTGTTAAAAGTTCTAACTCCGGTTTTATTCGGTTCGTTCGAGTTCTCATCGAGATACTCGACATACTCTAATTCTGTTACAGCATCGTCAGTATCAATTTCTTCTGCAAGATCGAGATAGTTTTTAGCTGACATTTATTTTATAATCGTTACACAAAATTAAAAGGCAGCAGGGGTCATCGGTTTTGTTTTCTTTACAAGTTTACGTACTATTTCTTCACCACTCGGCGACAATAATTTTTTTGTTGTAGCTATCATAGCTCGTTTTGTTTCTTCTGTTGGCGCAATATCTGATATTACTCGTTTTATTTCCGACACCGTAGGTGTTGTTGAAGGTCCTTTAATCTTATCAGCAATCTTTTGCCCTACTGCAGTGCCTGCTGAAGATGCCGCCCCTGTAGCGAAAGCTTTACCTGCGTCAAGTGCAATGGGCGCTACTTTACGCGCGATTCCTGGAATATTCTCGGCAATTGTTGTAAATATATTTTCAAAAAATCCACCTACGATTTTTCTTCGATAAACTTTTCTTCGTCTCATTTTATAAAATTATGTACACAAAATCACATTCCTAGGCAGTGCGTAGGTGTAAGTAATACGTGACTATCTCATTGTTCACGTCTATTTGTCGTCCATATTGGTCTGTGAGTTGCATTGTAATGCTTGTAATTTGATTCTCAGGTGTTATTGGATAGTAGATAATCTGTCGCGGATTGATTTGCATGAGAGAACCCGGTGGGACTTCTGGTGAGAAACTGTAGATCGTTTGCCCGCGGTTGCCTTTTGACGTATAAGATCCAGATGCGATAGAGCAATTGATGAGTATTGTATTTACTTCTGTGATATCTACTGGTAGTTCTCCATCAAATGTCAAAGATTTATCTTCACCGGTGGTATAGTATAAAACTCTAGTAAAACCTAACATCTTTCCAAAACTTCTTTCTTCAAAGATGACTTTCATATTTCTTTTCACTGTTATCCTAGCTCGTAAGGTGTTATAATTCGCCGCTAATTCGAAATTATCAGCATTCCCACCAGCTTTTGTTAGAAGCTCTTTTATTGTTCTGTTTAGATCAGTAATGTTATAAGCTCCTTGTGGAATCTGTAGTTTGTATTGTATATCAATAAACTCTTTTTGTGATGTTGGAGATTGTTTAACATTAACGATTAAAATTTCATCATTAATCCCAGTTTTAATATTCGGCATGGCGTTCCAACAAGTACAAGAAATTAATCCAATCTCATACTGTTTTGCAGGATCTAGTTCTATTGGTGGGTTGTAATTTACTGTAAAATTCGCGCTGTTTCCTGTTATTTGTGATGAATCAAGCAATAATGTTGTTTGCATTATACTAATATTTTAGATAAGATCGCGGTGTAAAATTTCGTACTCGGATGTTGTTAGTAATCCACTCGATCTTAGATGATCAAGTATATCAATAATTTCGTTATCAATCTCTACACTTTCATTACCAGCTTCTTTAGAGGATATCAACAGCATTAGCCGATCAACTATGTCTGCGTTTGATGTAAAAACTTTAACTCCACCTCCATTTTTTTCTGGTAATCTTTTATCTCGCTTTTTTTCATATCTATCAAACAATTTTTTAAAATCCCAACCTTTACTATAACCTCCTGGTTTATTTCGATATCGTTTTGATGTTTTAAGAAAAACCTCAGCAATAATTCCTTCCCTAATATAATTGAGTAATGTTGGAATATTTCTTTCATCTTTTTTATCTTTAATATCATCATCAGCATTTTCACCAACTTCTTTAATTCTTTCTAATTTTTCTATCAAATTATCATAGTTTTCTTTTGACCAATCTCGAATACTATTAATATTAGTGATATCATTTTTTCCATAAACTCTTCATACTCAACATCTTCTATTTTAAACCTAGCTTGTCTTCTGTAAATTTTTATAGATTCTCCAAAAGGTACTATTTTTATCATACTTTCTTGTAACGTTTTTTGTTTCTCAGCTAATTCCTCAGTTTGTTCTGACAATTTTTCCATCATACTTCTTATCTCATCGGGATTAACCGTCAATCTTGTTATTGCGTGTTGAAGTTCAAGAGGATTGTTCATTAGCCTGTCAAACTCAGCTTGTCGTGCAGCAGGATCAGCAATGTTTCTTACAAGTTCGTTTACAATTTTTACAGTTTCTTCTTTTGATCTTTCTCCAAGTAAACCAAACAAACCTTTTTCTTTCATTTTTGCTAGTTCTTCTGGAGATGATGTTTGTATTTCTGGCTGCTTGCCAAGCATCGCCTCAGTAACAGGTTTGAAAAATTTGGTTCTTTCTTCTTCTGCTTGAACTTGTCCACGTCGAGCTTCTTCCACCTTTTTCTTAAAAGCCGCTCGAGTTTCGAGAAAATTTTTTAGTAATTCGATTTTCTGTTGATGTTTGTCCATTATTTTTATACGCTTTACAAAATTATATCATAGAAACGTCTCAAGGCAACAACGAAACATCTTGGTTGGATCACGCGCTAGCTTGTCAAATAAAAAGAAACTATATCTATCTTTAGTTGCTCGATGATATAATTCGATAAATTTATCTTTTGTAACATCACCACATTGTTCGTTTGCAATATTTCTCACATCCACATTATCTAGTCCGGGAAATAATATGAAACAACCCGTATTTCGCCTAATAAACCTATCAACATTATAAAAACCTTGGGCAAGATAAACAGAATTGCATCTTTTATTACGTGATAGTGAAAAATATGATCTAATCTTGTTCATTTCCTCATTGTTTAGCGGAATATCATCAAAGACGATTATCTTCTGCTCTGACGAATCGAGTTCATTCACTGGAACAAGTTCTTCTGGTTGTTTTATCAAAAATATATCATCACCAATGCCAAGTTCATCACGAAGTTTATCATTATACTCACTTAGTAACTCGTATTTGTCTTGTTGGGGGTTGATGGTGTAAATATACACCTTATCATAGTTAAAGTTATTATTGAGTAAAAGATTTAATAACAAATTTGTTTTACCAGATCCAGTTCGCCCAACAATAAGATAATGACAGTCTGGAAGTTCATTGTTATGTTTATGCTTCACCAATCGCTCGGTGTCAAAGTTTATTATCTTCGCCATCGTATAATTTTATGTTATATTAATCCAACAATTTTGTGTAGAACGGTATGTATAATGAGCTACTATACAAAATTTGGAACATTAGCAGTAGATTTATTAACAGAAGGTTACCAGGGTGACTTATCTAAGTATGCGACTCTTGATAAGCTCAAAAATGAAATCAACAATTTGTTAAACGTTGCAAGTGTAGATCCAAATGAAGTTGTAGTTTTCCAGGACAAACAAGGACGATTAAAGACGAGTAATGTACAACTATCAGATGTACTAGTACGAAATCCTACTGCAGTTGCTAATAATATTGCTACTTTTAATAATCAAGGTAAGATAGAAGATTCGGGTAGGTCAGTTAACGATTATGTTAGAAAAGCAGGTGATTTATTTACGGGAAACATTGTTATGAACCAGAACAAGATCACATACCTTGGAAACCCAACTGAGGATAATGACGCTGCTACTAAGAAATATGTTGATGATCAGGAATCAAAGTACGTGTCGGTTCGTGGCGGTATAATGCATGCATTTCTCAACATGAACAATAATGGCATCAATAATCTTAGAACACCAGAATCTGATTTTGATGCTGTAACAAAGAAATATGTTGATGATATCAACAATGAAATCACCAAGTTCAAAACTGATTTTACTAATCACATCACCACGTTTTTAAATTTTCGTAGAAACATAAACAAAACCAATAACGAATTTTTTGGAAGTCCGCCATCTGTTGATATTACACTCGATAATATTAACACAAAACTCAACGATATTATTAGTGGAATTCCTAGTATTGTTGAGAAAACGAGTATGATTAAAATTCCTCACAAGCAGATTAAAAATATTGTCTATACTGTTGCTTCTGGAATGTCTACTTGGTCGCCGCAAAATAACACTCTCAAACATACTGCAGAGATCACTGGTGTGTATAGATTGTCCGTGTTGAGCAGTGCAAAGTTTAATATATTTACTTTATTTCCATGGCGTCACTCGACTGATAATTTCTCTGGAACCGTGTCTATTGTGTTGAACAAAGATGTTGAAGAAACTTTTATGCTAATAGCAGATGACAAAAAATTAACTGCTGCGTCATATTGGTATTGTCTGGAATTTGTGGCTGAAACACCTCAACTAGTTACTTAATCAAGCCTGAGATTATGTGAACAAATATTATAATGAAAAAAAAGTATAGTTGATTTCAATCATATTTCAAAAGATATTCCAGGACAGGATGTTGACGCACTAATACAATACTACAAATATTATCACAAAAAACTTTGGTGCGTAAAAAAAATGTTACAAATATTATAACAAAATACTTCGAGTAATATCATATCTACCCTTGTTAATGACTAGTTCTGGCATAATTTCAAGTGGTATATCATTAAACCCGTTTTTGTTAATCATATCCGGTGTTGGTGTTTCTCTTACAGCAGCTTGTAAAAAAGTTGAACCTAAAATTTCGATAAAAAAGCACGGCTGCTTAACATCAATTATAACTTATAAAAAACTACTTGATCAAATAAGATCTTACCTACGAGGAGTAAAATATAGTATGGACGATTTAATACGTGAATTTCGTATTATTGACAACATGTTAACAGATATTATACCCATGAGGATCAGTAAATATGAGAAAGATTATCAAAAGAAGTATGAGTAACATAAAATCAATTAGATATATAAAAAATTTTTTATATTATATAATGACCAAATTTTCAAGTGATCTCCATGAAATCCTCCGAGAAGTTCAGATGAAACATGCTGAAAATCTTATACAATTATATACTTCTCCAGGGTATATACCAGTAGATGATATTGACGTAATAGATCTCCCTGATAAATTTATTAAAAGAGAAAGAGATCTGCTCAACCACTACATCAACGCCAATAAATCACTCATCAAAAGTGAACCAGATGGAGAATATTATCCTTACTTGTACAGCATAACGAGAAAAGCAGCATTAAACAATAATTTTCGCAAAACTCACAAAAAATTTATCAAAAGTGAACCAGATGGTGAATATTACCCGTACGCGTATAACGAACTGATCAACAAAACATTGAAAATCACTGATGATTGAGAATTTGAAACCACTAGTGGTTTTACGAGTGATCTTTAGGTTTCAGTAACGCCTCAGTAAGTATTTGTTCAACAGATTTCTTCTTTGGTGGAATAGTTAACGATTCCCACTCTAGCGTTTTCATGACAACTTTGTTGTCTGCGTTGATTCTTTCAAGTCGGCTGATTTCTTCATGTTGTTCATTTATCGTTGATGTTAAATCATCTATGATTATTTTATTATCTTCGATGGTGGTATTTAACCTGGCAATGGTCTCTTCAACGTCGTGAACTTCATTTACTGCTTTTTCATACAGTTGTACGACATGATCTCGCCGTTGTATCTCACACGTCAGTTTGTTGATCAGTTCTTGCCGTACATCTAGTTCATTTTTCATTTTGAGAGCTTTGCTGGTTATTTCATAATGCTTGGTCTGTAAACTTTTACACGTTTGCCGTTTTTCTTTTAACTTTTCGTTGATGCTATTTATTTTTTTTTGTTAAATTTTGACCCGCTTGAGTACCTGCTAACCCTCCTGGAAATTTTCCATCTCCGGATGCATCAGTCCATATTTTATACAGCCGGGTAAGTCCGATATTAAATTGAGCCTCGATAATGAAATATTTTTGATATCTACAGTTGAGACATTAACAGTTGGTAATGAGGTATAAAATAATATCATTTTCATTCTAATGCTAGTTTAATTTCCGCCTTGTTAACTGAAACGTTCTAATGCACAGTTTAATTTTCATCCTGTTATCTGATAAAAAATTTGTGGTAAAATCTATTTGCCGTCTTTAGAATAATCATATTCCACACATACGCTGTTCTAACAAATTCGTCACTTCTGTTGACAGAGCTTATCGCATTCCAACACCTGTTGTTTTGTGTGGTTACAAAATACCTGTCTACATAGTAGTAGTAGAGGGAAATGAGGGGTTTCATCACACTTTATCTTTTTACCCTCCAAACAAGTATAAATTATAGTCCTAAATTATCCCCTACTACCCTTTTTCCAAAATAGTAAAATGAGGGTTTGGCGGGGGTGGGGAGGGGGAGGGTGGCGGTGGGCCAAAACCCTCATTTCACTATTTTGGGAAAGGGGGTGGGGGATAATTTAGGACTATAATTTATACTTGTTTGGAGGGTAAAAAGATAAAGTGGGCCGAAACCCTCATTTCCCTCTACTACTATAATAATAATAATAATCGTAATCATAATCATATTTTCTTTGAAATGTACTTTGATGACAATTTAGTAGCGTTTTTGTAGCGCTAAGTGTCCTTCGTAGTTTTGTATTTACCAGGACCCATAGTTCTACCACACATTTTTACAATTACGTTACTTACAATCCAACACCTATACACTTAGATATAAACTCGTCAATGGGGATGCAAGATATTTAATGGACATAATCTCACACGTTCTTAAAAACTTGGCATCATCCAACACTCACCCGAACAAATAAAAAAGATGAGCGCAGAGAATAGGTGTATGTGATAGCTTCGTTTTTGCTACTGAAAATTATTGCATTAATAATTCATTCTAAGTGTTTAGTTAAACAACCACGTAACAAGTCTATTGGAATAGCGTATTATTTTTATCCATTGTAAAACATTTTTAAAACCAGTTGTATTGTATATTAGACTATAAAAAATACATGATTGGCATCTTCATTCTATGATATCGAGCAAAAGCGACCTTAAACTAGCAGAAATACTATTATAACATTCTAAATTTGATGACATGATTTTAGCAAATGTCTGCACTAACTTGCCTCTTAGAATAGCTACCTGTCGTAGGTTGGAGTTGCTACAAAACAAAGTTCAAAGTTGGTATACTTTCAGTTCGGTGGGTGTGATCACAACTGTTGACCACAAATTAAAAGTGCTTATATATAGACTTGCAGTCATCCACACTGCAACACACACACACACACACACACACACACACACACACACACACACACACACACACACACACATACATACATACATACATACATACATACATACATACATACATACATACATACATACATACCACCTTTCAGCACACTCTTATCTAGAACTGCACACTTAGCATGAAGAGGGAAGAGAGACACGAAGCTGAAGTGAATGTCAAACCAGTCTATATGCATGTGCAGTTTCATTTTATCAAACACAGCTCATAGCTGTTTTGCCCAGATCACGTGTGTATACAGAGCAAAAGGATTGGACATCAATTTTTCAACTTTTAAGTTTTATTCCATTACAAGTATAATTATTAAACACACATGAACGAGGTTTGGAAAAATTTAAGACAGCTGACATGCATACATATAATCAAATGATAGGGAAGAAAGAAGGATAAAATCAGAGGAATAGTGATTTATGTGGTCTGGAATGTAAATTTTAAATCACAATCGGGATGAAATAAAAAGTAAACGTATACTAGCAAAAAGGGAGTCCCAAAAGCACAATAATTTGGAGCAGACATTTTGTGCTTGTCAACATGCCTGACAGTTATTTTTTTTTACATGAGTCGTGGTCTGTGCATAAAGGTTTCAAACAGCTAGATGTTAAGTTATTGTACAATGGGGTATAGGTACAAGAAGAAAACATGATAGCCTGAATAAATTACACACTAAAATATAAAAGAAGGAAAAGAGAAAGAAGTGTGGGTCAGAAGAGATTAAGAAACAGGAGAATAGCAAGAGTATAAGGATATAACAGGTTTACATATAAATCTTATAAAACTAGTTCCATTAATTGTCTCCATTCTTGAAATTTCTCTTACGTTAGAGTATTTTCGTCTTCATTACTGTACATTAGGGAGACCAGCTCACATTACTGCGCATGTACTCGGAGCTCTACTGATTCTTGAGGCGGAGTGACGGTACGTTAGTAGGATTCAAAGCGAACTTATAACTTGGTGAGCAACATATTTAGTATCCATTTTTAGTATGAGTAACAATAATAATTTATTTTAATGTACTTGGGCAATAGTATTCAAAATATTACTCAAATAGTTGACAATGCAATGTTATGGGCGTATACCATGATTCGGTTGGTTCTACTTTCATTTTCAGAAATCCAGATTGTACTTATATAATACCGTGTTTTTTTTTTTTTTTTTTTTTTTTTGGAGCGTGAATCACAGACTTCATAACTGGAGTACAGCTAAAGAAGAAATGCATTCATTAGTTACTACATAATTTATTGAATTGTTTGCTAAATATGCGGTGAGAGGGATTACATAAACATACTTTCGTTTTGAATTTATTGTAGCACAATCACGTATTTCAAACTTTTGTCCCAACTCTTACAGTATTTGCAAAGCCGTAAATTTAGATAGACAATTTTCCATGAAATCCAATGGGTTTGTTTAGAAAATGATACATTTGCAACTTATGAAATTTGGTAGAAGTTAATTAACTGTTTATATTTGAATTGACAGTCCTTTAACAGTCTCTTGTTTGGAACACTCATTACTAAAATTATCACCTGACTCTTTGGTGCGGAATTGAAAGCACATGTTTCAAACACTTGCAGGTCGAGAAATTGCCGCAATTCATATCCTTTCCTCTTCACAGAAGCTGACATACAGGTTTCATCTATACTAATAAATATAGGTTTGATCATAAACGCTCAGAAATTTTAAGTTATTGAAGTTTTAATATCATGGCGTTTGCATAGGTTTACAATGGGAACTGAATTAGTACCAGAGTCCTGAAGGGTATCAACGTGTGCAGAAAAATTTGATTCACTTTAAAATTTTTGAAAGCTGCATTTCCATTGGCTAATTCAGAGGTCACCAAAACATGACCTCTGAGTGGTCACAGTCAGATTTTCACGTAGGACAGTGGAAGTCCAATTTTAATCATATTAACCAAAAAGCCATAGCATATTATGATTATGTCCATCTGTCCATTCATCCATTTGTCTGTTAATTGTTATCAATTTGTTTCCACTCCATGACTGATACACTCAATCATATACAGTGTCTAAACTTAGTGGATGGCTTGCACATGGAGTAGGAAAGAAGCCTATTTATTGTTGGGGTACAAATACCAAATGTCAGGATCACTGACAGAAAGAAGAAAAATAGTTTCCACTCAAAAAAATTAGTTTTACATCACAACCAAACTTTGTAAATAGTTTACATCAGGGGTAAGGAGAAAGCCTGTCAACTATAGCGTCCAAAGGTGAGAGGTTGAGGTCATTGTGACAAAGATCAAAATGATTTCTGCACACTAAACTTATATATATATATATATATATATATATATATATATATATATATATATATATATATATATATATATATATATATATATATATATATATATACCTTCACCAGAGTTTGTGGAAAACTTATATGCTGTGTAAGAAAAAAACTTATTGATCGTAATATTTTTATTTTTATATCAAGTAAATATTAATCTAGTTGAATTTCAACATTCTGCTAACCCTGGATAATATGGTATATGCTTATATTTGACACTTAAAGTGAACACCGTATGTGCTTATTTCACATGCATCAATTGACAGTTAATGTAACATCATGCAACTATTGTTATGAGTTTAAATATTGTTAATTTACCAGAACAAATGATATAAAAGATCCCTATTTATGGAAAAGAAATAATGGAAAAATTAAAAGCCAAATTAGAATAGTATGTGAAGGTAAAAAAGTGTTAATCTCTGATACAGGAGCAGAACAAGCATTAGGAGGTTGAACCTTTATCTTTTTTTCAGATTTATTTATGTGCTAAGTTGGCAACAAAATTATAGCAAGTCAAATGTCCATTTATTTTCCTTTTTATTTGTTTTAATTTGATGTATGCACATATCCTCAAGATTTGACAGAGTTTCTGATAATGACCATTTAAAACATGTATTTTTATAGAGATGTCTTGGATTTTCAATCTTAGGAACTTATTAAGATCACATATTGCAACATCCAGCAATTGAACTATTTTGTGTGTGGTTCCAAAGGAAGTTAACTCTTTATTAGTTTAGTTAGTGATGCATGCAACTTGGCCAAACATTGAGCAGATTTAATAGTTGTAAAAATATACAATTGTTCTTTTATGTTCTCTCATTCAAATTTATGTAAATATTTTCTTTCAGCATGAATGCATAATGAATCTGTATGAGTCATGTGTAGTCTCATTATAAATAAGTTTTATGACTTTAATTTGGGATCACAGAATTTGTTCATTAACTGTTTTGATAACATTAACACTTTATATTCACCATTGATCAGTTTGGGCTAATTTTATTTTTTTTATTTTTTTGTATATGACATTGTGAAAACTTGTTGGTTATGCTAAAAATTTCTCAAACATGTGAAATTAAAATACCTACGAAAATTCAGGAAAAAACTGAATTAAAATTTCTCTCAAATATTTTAAAACAATTCATATCTGAGATGAGTGTGTCCAATTTTCAGTTACAGCTGTGGTCTTAAAGTAAGTAACAGAAAAGAGTGAAATCAACAAGTTTAGTAAAATTCAAGAAGTTTATTTCCCAGGAATACAAAATGAAAATTTAAAAAGAACTTTAAACATGACTAAATGTTTTATCACAAGTTCAAAAGTATAAAGTAATCCAAATGAATCCCATGGTGTTGCTAATCAGTTCCAGTTTTGAATGTGCTGATGTACTAATAGTCTGGGATGTGGGAACGTGCTAACAATCCTGATGTATTACAATGATATAATCCAGAAAGTCTTTAAATGATTTGAAAATAATCCCAAAAAAGTGATTTTGTCCAAAAGTATAAATGAACACTTTGAAATTCCAATGAATAAATTAAACAAATTCTCTGAACACAACTAAAAGACTGATTCCACTATAGATGTTACAATAGGAATGAATAATTATGATGTGAACAACTTTAATATAAAAACTTGAGAGACAAGAAGTCCAGGATGAAGATCAAAAGTTTGTTTCCAGAACATTAAAAGTTGTAAACAAGGTTGGGTCCTTTACTAAAATTTATGTAAAGTGTTAGGACTCTAGGGTCTTAAACTACTTAAGAAGAATATGCAATAATGAAAAAGTTTTGTATAATTTAAAATATAAATTTATTTCCATTGATTCTTGTTTTTCATTTTATTAATGAAAGTAATGGGGTTGTGATCACTGAATACAATCAGAGAATGAACAGAACTAACATACACTTCAAAATGTTGCAAGGTCAACTTTAAAACCAAACCTCCTTTCTCAGTTGTGGAATTATTTCTGGGGAATATTTTATTTCAAATGGCATAACTTTATATTAGTAAAGTCCATCTTGACTTATGAATTCAGAAATTTTTATTTGCTCTTTCAGTTAGTTGAATTTGCCAGAATACCATGAGATGTCAAACTTGGTGACATATTTAGCATTTCCAATTCTCTTAAATGCAGTCATCAGTTCTGGGTATTAAAAATTAATGTCTTGGTGACACTGTTTACTTTTCTGTAATCAGTACACATATGGGAAGTATTATCTGGTTTGGTGAACTATAGTCACTTCTGCTTGGTTTGATGAGGTTTTTCTCCCACAAATATTGAACTTTTTTCTTAAAACAGTCTTTTTTGAGAGGATTCTTCCTGTAAGCTTGTTGTTTAACTTTTGTAGCATCTGCAATTTCACTGTCATGTTAGATTTTATCTGTTCATATTTGAATATCTGGGAACATTAGTGTTCATATTCTCTTTACCGCTGTTTTACTTCACTTTCTTAAGATGCAAAAGTTTTTGGTTAGGATTGTTCAATATTTCCAAAATGCAAAGATTGGTCACTTCAAAGTCTGATTTCAATTGTCTTCATTTAAAACCTCAATGTGTGGAGTCTAAAAATTTACAGGGCTATCCCTGTCAACATACTTTTTAACATATTCATATGAAAGAGTTATTTCTGTTTTGCCATCCAGAGTATTAATAATCTAATTTAGGTCACTTTTTTTCTTCTATAAGGATCATAATACATAATCCAAACAGGTTCTTTAAGTAATTCCCTGACAGGAAATAATAACAAATGAACACCTTTGTTCCAAACTTTTTCTGTATTTCTGGTACGATCAAAATGTCTGAAAAACCTTACCATTTGGTCTTAGTTTTAATATTTTTTAAAGGAATATATTCTGGAAATTTTGTGGAAGCACAAATAATTATCAACAAGTATTGGTTGCCTAATTTTGTCTTATGTAAAGGGTCAACACATTCTTCCATTATTCTACTTAATGGTTCCATCAAATGCAGAAATCAATTGCAGATAAGCCTTAAGTATCTTTTGATTGGTTTTTCTGCCATTTGACAAGCATGACAAGATCATTTAAAAACATCTCACTTTTAATTTTCAGCCAATAAAAATGATTTAAGATCTTGTACCAAGACTTGCTGACTCCTGATTGGTGAGGCAATTGAGTTTCATGGGTTAGATTAAGATTTCCTGTTGATATGACCTAGAAACAACAAGTCAATAGCTGACTGACCACTTATACCCAGTGGGTGCCTTGGGTGGCTTCCATTTCCTCTTAAGTACCCCATTTTCACAAAAAAACCCAAGATGGTGCTGTGTGGCTTAAGTTTTGCTAATAGCCCTTTGAAACAAACAGATCTCTGAATCTTGTTCCTGTGAGACAACTAGTGATTGTCTTTTATCACTCTGATTATAATTAAGAGAATGAGTAGCCAAAAGAATATCACTTTGATCAATAGCTTTTGATTGATCCACCCAATTTCTTCATTACAACTCTAGGGCAGTGGTCCCCAACAGTCCTTTTTGTGTCCACCAAGGCTTTTATGGATGCCTGTGTTTTAGACTCCTAATTTGGTTATCAGAATTATTACTGAAATGAATAGAGAGGGCTATAATTTGGATAGGGAGCATACATTAAAATTATAAACTCTCAAGGTATGTCAATGCTTGGTGTCCTTATCTTTATTTTTCCCGAAAATATGGGTTAAGTTTATTGAATGATTCCCACCACTCTCTCATAACTTCTAAAATGTGCTCATAGGCACTAAAAAGTTGGGAACCACTTTCCTACAATCTTAAACTATATAACAAGAAAATGATAACCAAGAAGTTTTGTATAATGTAAAATATAAATTTATTTCCTTAAAAAACAAAATTAAAAAAGTAAAAATAACATACATTATGGTGAATAAATTCCTTTAATCCTAAAAGTTATGTTGATTCCAATAGTTCAAAGTATTCTATATAATAACTCTAATGTAGTGATTTATTTACAGTACAGAATACTGACTACCGGTATGTGATAAATCTAAATGTCTTTAAATGAATTAAAGATAATCCCCTTAGATAAATCAATATGTTTTCAAATGAATGTAGGAGCACAATAATTCCATTGAGTAACTTAAATTAAATAAATGAATCAATCCTCTCATATAACTTTTACAGGACTAATAATGCTTTAAGAATGAACAATACATCATAATATTCCTTTTATATTTGAAATTTAACTTGCAATAATGAGAATGGAATACAAAAACTTGGAATGAATCATTTTTTGTTTTTTTGAAATCACTTTGCAATAAACAAAGGGTCATGTGTTTTACTCTAGCCAATCAGGAAATAGGTCAACTACTTTTTAGAACAGTGCCCATGACCTCCATTGAAAATAATTAATGGCCTTGCTGTATCATGTGATGTTTACTTGAATTATAACAATATATCTCAACCTTGAAACTTATGTACTTTTCATGACTCATCTTTATAGTGCAAACCCCTTCATAGGATATTAGCATAAAAATGTCATTAACTAAATGTTTCTAACATAAACAACTATTATGAAAATAATGCACATAATATAGATATACATAACAATAGAACATTACAAGGATCAGGTTGACCAGGAATTTCCAAGAGTAAAACCAATGTCCAGAACTCAGAGCTAAGTAGACATGTTTACAAAAATTATCTTAAGGTTTAATATACACTATGGATAAAAATTAGCAATGTAATATGTTGTTTCAAAATGACTATTGCAAGTGGATCATACAGTGTACTATGACTATATTATTCATTCTGTTTCATGCCAAACAAAAAAATAATTTAAGATCCAACCTTGCCTAAGCAAATTACTATTAATCCACCATGGCAGCATGTACTGTGACCATACTGATATTGAATGACTTGATAGTGGGGTACCATTGTATTTTCATTTCAGAGTGAGAAAATTAATTAAGATTTAACCATGTAGGTTTAAATATCTCAGGCATTTTCCTTACCAAAAAAAAGAGAGAGAGAGAGAGAGAGAGAGAGAGAGAGAGAGAGAGAGAGAGAGAGAGAGAGAGAGAGAGAGAGAGAGAGAGAGAGATGATTATGGGATTTGAACTATTGAAGGCCTAAACAATGTTTTAGAAGTGACATGGGGGTGGGGCCAAATGCCCTTCTTGCCCCTATTTAGGGACTTCCATGTTACAGTATCTTACCAGTAATAACAGTGTATGATACATTTCATTTACTTATCTTTATAAATTGTTTTGAGATAATTATATGTTTAATTAAATATCTGAGTGGATTGAGATAGAGACAGTTAATTTGTATTTAATGAGTGAAAATTGGTGATTAAATTGACATGTGTAATGATTGACAATTGGTGTACAACTTGATATTTTTAATGATGGATAATATATGTATAACTTGACATGTTTAATGCTGGACAATGGGCATACAAATTTACAAATATGTTATTCAACAAATGGGCATCCAACTTGACATGTTTGATGTTGAACAATTGTGTGTACAACTTTACATTTTTAATGATGGATAATAACTGTACAACCTGACATATTTAATAATGAATAATTGGTCTACAACTTGACATGTTTAATGATGGATAATGGATTTTCAACTTGACATTTTTAATGATGGATAATTGGTATACAGGTTGACACAATGATGGATAATGGGTGTAGAAATTTATATGTTTAATAATGAAAAATGGGTGTACAGTATGATTTGTTTAATGATGGATAATTGGTGTACAACTTTATATTTTTAATGATGGATAATGGGTGTACAACTTGACAATTTTAGTAATGGATAATGGGTGTACATCATGACATGTTTAATGAAGGATATTGGGTGTACAACTTGACATGTGTATTGATGAATAATTGGTGTATAACTTAACATGTATTGATGGATAATTGATGTACAACCTGGCATGTTTAGTGATTTATAATTGTTGTAAAATATCACATGTTTAATGATGGATAATTGGTGAACCAACTTGATATGTTTAATGATGAATAATGGGTGTACACTTAACAGGTTAAATGGTGGATAATTGGTGTACAACTTGACCTGTTTAATGATGGATAATTGGTGTATAACATGACATGTTTAATGATTTATAATTGTTGTCCAATATCACATGTTTAATGATGGATAAGTGGTGTACAGCTTGATGTATTTAATGGTGGATAATGGGTGTACAACTTGACATGTTTAATTTTGTTTATTTATTTATATCTTGTTAGACAATGTCTGGAAAGTTGCAGCAGGAACATAAGAAACAGCTTGAAGCTTGGATTAGAACTGGACCAAAGGACTTCCAGTTGCTGTACAGCATATCTCAGAACAGTGGTTATAATTCACAGACATTCCATCAAAAATGTGACAATCAGGGACCAACTATTACAGTGCTATACAATACAAACAACTCAATATTTGGTGGATACACCAGTGAAAATTGGAACCAAAGTGGCAGTTTTGTCATGGATGACAAAGCTTTCTTGTTTCAACTTCTTTACAGTGGATCTAACCAATATAACAAATTTCCAGTCAAGAACACTGCTTATTCAATCTACTGTGCCTCTTCATACGGCCCTACATTTGGGGAGGGACATGATCTATTCAGCTTTAAAAGCAATGGTGGAAATGTTGGTGGGTACTATAATCTGAATGGAAGTATGAATATTAACCATAGCTATGATAGCAAAGGCATACAGGCCAACCAGATCAACAATGGCAGCATGAACGTAACAGATCTGGAAGTTTACAAGATAGTAGGTCAGTATAACTGGAATTATTGCATGAGCTGAATGTTTCTAATTGGTTTGGCATAATGCATTATTGTGATATCAGCTGTGTTTTAAAACTAAAATTTCACAATCTGTTAGATCACAAGTTTTTGAGTGTGCTTTAAGATCTTTTAATTTTTTTTAGTACATGGTATATAATTTATGTATTATGTAATTGATTATGTAAGAAAAATGATAATACACAATTTGATGTGTAACAATGTTTTTGCTGGAGCATATTAGTTTCACTTTCATTTCTTGTATTTCAGCCAATTCACAAAGCCAATTTTACACTATATCTATATTAACGGTAATGTAGATGTTAAATATAAATTAATGGGGCAATTTGAAAGCTTTTCTAATTCTGTAATGCTCTATTTCAAAACCACAAAGATTGTAGTTAACAAAGTTATATTTCTTCTATTAAAAAGTTGTTTTTCAAACCATTAATTTTGCAGTGGTTAACTCCAGGCAGGCCCCTCCCCTCTCTCACACACACATGCTCACACACACACTCACACAAACACACTTACATGTGCAAATAAAAATTGTATGTGAATATTTTCAGATAAACAAGGAGGTTTGAAACATGGACCCTTGCTGTCTCCTTGGCGGAAATCTCTACCATGGAAAGAAGAGGTATCCATTTTTGCCACATGTATAACCACAAGAGAGCCTATGCAATGCCCTATGTTGTAGTTGTCAACCATAGTTGTCAATGACATCAGTGTTGGCCTTCATGTGATTGCTTGCACTGTCATAAAAGTTGAAAATGTTTGCATGCAGCTGAGGGGTAGTATAGCATCATAGAAAAAGTAGGTTACTGTGACCTCTTTTATATGCTTCATTGAATGATGTACATCAGCTACTTGTATGCATATAGTCTTGAAATTGAATATATGTATACATCCATAGAAGTTTTACACCACAGGTCACACTGACTACTTCATGTACACCTTTTTATTGTTTGTTTAGTTTTTTTGCACCGCTGTTTATAGTCTTGAAAAATATATAGACATTCATTTTGAGGCATTCTGCACTACCATACCAAAAGCAGGTCACTGTGATTTAATTTTTGTGCTCAAATGATCATGTACACTTTTTATGCCTCCTGGATGAGAGCATAATTAGGGGGCATTATTATTTGACTGTACTGATCCTTGTGTCCATACATCTGCCCTGAAGTCATATTTGCATGCTAGAACAAAATCTATTTAACTTGAACAATGACAATATGGAAACTTCATCATGGCCATAAATAGATAACCTGTTTATATTTTTTTGACCATGTCAGTAGTTTTTTACTTTTAGCACATTTCTGAACTTTTTTGACTTTCTGTAATGAAAACCTTTTTAGTACAAGTAAGCAAAAGTCATTTAAGATTTTAGAACAATGAAGTTTGGTAGGTGTTTTTGTATTTATATGCTGATGACATGAATAGGTTTTACAGGTGACATGATTTAAACCAAATCGGCTGTGTGACTTCATTCAATCAGATTTGAGTATTTATTGAGTTATGGCCCTTTGATAATTTAGGCTTTCAAATGACTTAGGCATCCTACTGGAACACTGGAACATTTACATTTTTAGTTTTGTTTGTTTGATTTCAGTGATATTTGCTAATGAATTTCTTCTCTGCAATGAGATGAATGAGTTTGATGATAACTACATTTTTACTATACTTTGAGTTATGACCCTTAATAAATTAGAATAGCCATAACAATGTATTTGAACACTGTAGCATCCTTGTGTGATACATAGGGTCTTAAAATCTTGCTTTTAACTAAAAGGTCCAGAACAGGCAGAATTGCCATGTCTGCATTAGCCAATGACAGATCCAGTCACAAGGTATGACATTCAAATATTTAGCTACAGTACATTATCATAAATGAAAGATGAGAAAATAAGAAAACTAATGCAAACTCAATATTCATCCAACTACTTTATTGCTTATTAGTTAGTTAGTCCTCTTCATCCCATCTGGGACATAAGGGTGCAGCTATCTTCTGACATCTAGGTGATGATGGCATGTTTGCTGGCTCATCAGTCTCTGACTGGTTTAATACATCTTTGAACCCATCTCAAATCCTGCTCCCTTTTCATTGTTATCACTCTTCTATGTTTTCTTTCACTGGCATGGAGTAGTTGGAACCTTGTCCACAGAGCTGTTTTGTAATCTTGTATACCATGTTCATTTCACCCTTTTCAGCAGCTTGTTTTGTCTCATTTACAGTCCCTCCACAAAGGTCCTTTTCTATCCTTCCAGGTGTTCCATTTCACTTCTTTCATCCTTCTGATTATAATCTTCTGATTATAATCTTCTGATTATAATCTTCTGATTATAATCTTCAGTCAACTCAGCAGTTTGTCCTTGGTCTTTCTCCTTCCATCTATTCTCTTTCTTGTCTCTGATGTTAAGAGTCTGTACTTTCAATTTTGTTATGGTCTTCTCCATATTCACTGTCTAATGCATTAAAAAGGTTTTTAAGTTCAATGGTAAAATCTCGCTTTATTTCTAGGGAGCAAAGTTTTCCATGTTAAACAATTTTCACTGTTGCTGTGCAGTATGTGTTGCCCATAATATCAGCTTTTTCTTGGCTATCACAAGTTAAATGATCACTGTTTACATCTGCACTATGATAACCTTGACATTTTAGAGAGATTTGCACCACTTTTTATTCATGACAATATGGTCAATCTCATTATAGTATGCCAATTTGGGAATTTCTTAATTAATTATATGATGTTTTTGTGAGTAAAGACAGTGCTGCCTATTTTACAGTTGTTTTTGAGACAGAGGTCCTCAAGTCTTTCACCATCATCATTGGTGACTCCACAGTCATGTTGCCTCATCACCTCCTCATTGTTTGTATTGTCTGTTTCTACCTTGACATTCATATCTCCCATTAACATGAGTAAGTTGTGACTTTGGAAACTGCTAGTTGTAGCTGTTCATACAGTAATCCTTTTCTTTCTCAGCTTCATTTGTTTGGGCATAGCACTGCAAGATGGTGCCATTTGCAGTACTAGGATTCAAATCTTGCTCTGACAAGTCTGCCACTGAATGGTTCCCATTCTAGGTGTGCTTTTGTAGTAGTTTTGCTGCTGACAAGGGCTATACCCCTGGAATTGACATCATACTTCCCTGAGTAAAGAGTGGTTGTGCCATCAATTGTCATCTTTTGTCTTGAGCCTGTCTATCTGGTCTCATTGACAACAAGAATATCCATTTTGTACTGTCTATCTGGTCTCATTGACAACAAGAATATCCATTTTGTACTGTCTATCTGGTCTCATTGACAACAAGAATATCCATTTTGTACTGTCTATCTGGTCTCATTGACAACAAGAATATCCATTTTGTACTGTCTATCTGGTCTCATTGACAACAAGAATATCCATTTTGTATCTGTTTATCTCATTGATAACTTGTGCCATTTTTGATTTTTCAAAGATTGGTATGGACATTCCATGCACTAAGAAGAAATGTTGTTTTGGGTCAGAAAAAACTCCTGGTTAGGCCCCAGACTCTCTGAGATTAGTTTTCATCAGAAGCTGTCATCATACCTAATTGTTGGTTGGAGTTCCATATTTGACCTCTTGCTGTTGTTGGAGTTGGAGCTGCTGCAGATTTTGTAACAGTTATGTTTTTATGGGGTGGAGTTGGTAGCACCATGCCAAACTCCCAACCTGGAGGACCAAGTGCCATGACCTTTTTGAATGTGTAACCCAGAAAAACCAGTTTAATATTTATATATTAGAATCATCCACATAAATAAATTTAAAACATAAAATGTTTATAAATTTCTAATTTTGCAAGAAATTGTCCCATATCTACTTTATCGTCCATTAATCAACTTGTTGCTTGATGCTCAAGCAAGATTGTCGAGAACTTCCTGTTTCAAATTTTAAAGTAATTTTATTTTTACCAGAAAAGGAGATATTGTAAACACACTACATCTTATCTACTGTTGTTCTCTTCAACTTAATAACTTATTAAATTTATAAAATGTTGAAATTGGTTTAGTTTGCTTAGTAACTCTGACCTCTTAGTTGCATTGTTACATTGCATTTTATATAAAAACAAATGTATTCCATTCCCATAGCCTGATTCTTCTAGGATCAAAATGTTTAATTGCAATAACATAAATCTAGATAATTAGCAACAACTTTATAGTTGTAACTATAAGAAATATATTATGACACAATTAAATGTTGCTTGCTATTTAGTATAGAATGCTTACCTGTATCACACTTTCTCTGCAGACCTTTCTAGTGGTCTAATGGGTTAGAGTGTTTACCTCATATGTGGGAGGTTGCAGGTTGAAACTCTGAGCTAGTCATACCAAAGACTTATAAAAATTGTACTAACAGCTGATACGCTTGGCTGCACTCAGCATTAAGAGGTTAGTGTTAGGTCTGGTAGGCCTGGTGTCAGAATAATGTAACTGGGTGGGACATGATTCTATATGTTTGTGGCATGATGCCCAAGACCTAGACATTATAAACTGCCACACTGCCGACATTGTATTGATATGACTGAAAATTTTCTAAAGCTACATCAAAAATTAAATACACACATGCATCCATTTGCTACATTTGTTACACATGATAAATTGATGGAAAGTTTCTAATTTAAGGATTTTATAAAATGGTATGAAATGGTAAAGCATGCAAATTCTATAATATTTCAATTTTATGCTGATTTGTAACTTTGCAGTCTTTGGAGACTTTTATTCCGTATTACATGTAAATGAGTAACAAAGTTGGAAGAGCATAGTAATTTACACTTTAACAGAGAGAAATTTTGACACCCACTGCCTGCTTATTGATACATTCCATCACATTAAATTAAAGGTCTTAAGTGAAAGTGCTTTCTTTCAATGTTATCTTTGTTATTCATCTGTTTTAGTTCTTCAATGGTTGCTGATTTGGCTAGATATTGATGATTTACATTTTTACTAAGTAGGGCTGTGAGTTTTATGGAAGCGTCATGAGTTATTTTATGGCACGATCTACCTTTGGTGTGATCTAACACCCTTTTCGGTCCTGTATTTATGTCGTGCTACTGTATCCGTTCCATTGTTTCTTCTTATACTTAAATTGTTGCCGTATCTCTTAGAATGGAGACGATGTCTCAACAAATACAGAAAACATTCAAAACTTTACGCAATGAAACTGATGCCTTAATTCGCCTAAAGCATCATTGCACTTTCTTGCATCATTTCCTCGAAACAAATACAGTCACTAAAGGTCTTCAAATTCATGTGAAACTGCAAATTATTGGCAAGAGTTCAAACAGATTCAACAAAAGATGGAATAAAATAGCTCACGACGCTTCCATGAAACTCACAGCCCTACTTAGTAAAAACGTAAATCATCAATATCTAGCCAAATCAGCAACCATTGAAGAACTAAAACATCAGCTCAATTCCGTCTCAACAGAAGAACAATTGAAAACGTTTTACTCCAAATTAAATAAAGATGAAAAAAGACTCTCTTTCGAAACTATACAAAGTCAGAGATAGAAAACTTAGAAGTCATGATCTACAACCAAAGGACTGTTGTGAAGAAACTTCAATTGACGAAATTTCTTCTAAAAACAACCGTAAGAAGAAAAATCGCCGCAAAAGGAAGAATCGCAAGCACTCTGTAACAAACACTAATGCAACTGTTACTAACACAGTAGTCAACATCTCCAATTTAGAACTTACTGATGCAGAAATAAAACTTTTATCGAAAGAATTGAGTTTCTGTCCCCATCCAAAAACATACGACAGAGGGAAGCTTAAGAATGACACCGAAGAGTTCATCCGCCGACTAAGACTCAAAGCCCATTTTGCCTTGCAACCAACAAACAAATCAAAGGAAAATATAAGCTGCGACCAACCCACATTTAGAAAGAAAAGTAACTGGACCCCACCAAAAAGTTCAATTCCGAATCTGGAAGCCTATATCAACTCGGTTGAAAACGATACTTCCAGACATATCAACCATACTAACAAATATTCTAATTTGACAAAAGAAGAAACAGATGCCCTGCACTCACTGAAAAGTAGAACAGACATTATAATTAAGCCTGCAGAAAAGGGTTCCGCTGTTGTCGTTATGAATAGGGAAGACTACATTAGTGAAGCAAGTAGACAACTAAGTGACGCTAGGTTCTACCAAAAACTGGACCATGATCCAACGCTGGAATATGCAAAAATCATCACTAATGTTATTGACGAGGCGTACAAAAGCGGACACATAGACCAGCAAACGAAAAACTACTTAATCCCAGAAAACTTAAGAGCAGGTAGATTTTATCTTCTACCCAAAATCCATAAACAAGGAAACCCTGGCAGACCTATAATCTCAGGTAACGGGCACCCCACAGAAAGGATATCAGAATATTTAGATCATTTTATGAAACCACATATCCACAAATTACCATCATATCTTCAAGACATGACAGATTATCTCATAAAAAGCAAAGCTAGTGAACCATTACTGCCAGATACAATACTTGCTTCCTTAGACGTCACATCTTTGTACACCAACATACCGCACAACGAAGGGTTACAGGCATGTAGCGAAGCATGGGAAACAAGAACTGTAAACAATCCACCCACACACTTCTTAGTCCAACTCCTGGAGCTTGTCCTAAAACTCAACAACTTTGAATTTAATGAAGAAAACTACCTACAAATCAATGGAACTGCAATGGGTACTAAAATGGCCCCTTCGTATGCTAACATTTTCATGGGAAAACTTGAGGGTCAGCTCTTAGCATCGGTTGAGCGTACACCATACCAGTGGGTACGCTTTATCGATGATATAGAAATGAAGTGGCAGTATGGAAGAGAAAGTCTGGATGACTTCATATCAAAGGCAAACAACTTCCATCCTTCAATAAAATTCACGGCAGAAATTTCCAACTCAAACCATGTTTTTCTGGACACAACAACCAGACTGGTGGAAAACAAATTACACACAGACATCTACTCGAAACCAACCGACAAACACCAGTATCTCCTCCCAACCAGCTGTCATCCAAAACACTGCATTAAGAACATTCCATAAAGCCAAGCACTGAGGATACGCAGAATTTCCTCCGACGATGAAAGATTCCTAGAAAGGTCTGAAGAGCTGGCTAAACATTTAACTTACCGAGGCTACGACAAAGACCTGATTGCGGAGGAAATCCAAAGGGCCAAACAAACAAACCGTGATGACCTACTTAGATATGGACAGAAAGAAAAGGTTGATAGGATACCATTTATTCTGACCTATCACCCAGACAATCCCAAAGTAGGTAAAATCATCGCAAACCACTGGCCAACCATGCAATCGTCAGACATACTAAACCTAATACTTTCGAACAAACCTGTAGTAGCTTACCGGAGACCAAAAAACCTAAAGGACATCCTAGTCAGGGCAAAGCTAATGCCAATTGCTAGTCAAAACCAAACTAGTCAATCTGGACCCTGTGGCGATAAAAGATGCAAAACCTGTCAACATATGATAGAGACCAAGACATTCACTAGCACAGTGACTAAAGAAAAACTAAGCATACATGGTCCAAACAAAACGTGCAAAACAGAGAATGTGATTTATCTCATCACATGTAAGATCTGTGGCCTTCAGTACGTCGGAGAAACTGAAAAGCTACACAAAAGGATAAACCATTATAGATCTGATTGGATGACAAAAAAGCTGTACAGAAGCATGGTCGCAGAACACTTCTCCTCCCCTGGCCACACTTTCAGTGATATAATACTTATCGCTGTTGCTAACAACCACAGCTGGAGTTCCGAAACCAGGAAGGAAAAGGAATCATACTGGATATGCCGCCTTAGAACATTGAAACCAAGCGGTCTAAACCAAGAAGACTAGAAAATGAAAACTATGCACTAGTAAAATTTAACATTTTCTAAATCTTCTTATTATTCTTCAATTTTTACTATAAGAATAACCGGTATAGAATCAAATATCCAGGATATAATCTGCATTACATATGTACAAAAAGTAAAAATAGATGTTGCTTTGGCTTGTAGACTTTTAGGGAATTATGCAATGTTTTCAGTTTCCGCATCTAGTCTATACAAGCTGGTTGTATTTATAGTTTTAGCACATGTGAAGACAGCCATGTGGAGGTTTACAAACACGTTTTTGTGTTTATTTGTTTATCGTATATATGTTTTGTATTTGCCTTTGAAAAAGACTCATTAAGAGTCGAAAGCGCTTAGGCTAGTTAGTTACTAGTTTCATACTGTTCGTCATCAGTTTATTGCATCTATTTTAATTAATCCCTGACATATGATCCCTTGGTGGATCCAGTACGCTTGAAAGGGTTGTTATTCACCATATGATTTGTATTCTTTATATATATATATATATATATATATATATATATATATATATATATATATATATATATATATATATATATATATAAGAAGTATTAGCAACTTTTCACCTAATATGATAGGAAACACCTGCAAGATGGGGATAAATTTAGGGCTTCTCCCATTGGATTCAAGAAAGTTGTTTTAGTAGATAGCTTTGCAGTTAAAGTAACATCTTTTAGCATTTTTGCAATTTTATATATCTATTTATAGAAGGAGGACAGATAATATATGTCAGTTGTGAAAGTGGTGGTGGAATAAACAATCTATGGGAATTATTATGGCAGTGCAATGGAAGTAAATCTGGTCTGTAGGGTTCATTTGGAACTCATATATACCAACATACTTATCAGTAAATGCTCAAGCTATTGGACACTTAAACTTTCATATAACATCTACATTTAATGTGGCAGTCATGACCTGTTTACAACATTTGTTACAAAATTCACAATTTTTAAAAAATTATGATGTTATTGACATAAAATAAGAATATACTGCAGCAGTTACCAACTTATTCATTTTTCTCAATTAACTTTTTATATTCAAGAAAAGCTAGGATATTTTATGACATTATATAAATAACATTTGAAATTTAACTTATAATTATATATCAATATCTAAATGTGTCATGACCCACACTGGAGGGCAAAAATTTTGAGGTCATTTAGTCTCAAGGGGGCCCTGAGTGGCCAAGTGGTCTAAATCGTATCTGTTGTTAGAAGAAATTGTGTCATGTATCACACTGGGGGTCTAGGTCATAGGTCAGTATTGTACATTTCACTAAGTTTCCTTTCACACTTTAACTTAAGAACTATTTAGGTTAAATGGATAAAAATTTCATGTAATTGTATATTGTCCCTACAAGAATGTGTTGCATTCCATATTTGCCATGAACCCTATCATACTTTGGGGCCAGTGAATTTTGAGGTCATTAGGTCTCAGGTTAACAACATAAGTTTTCCATCAAATTTTCTTTTCTGCTCTGTCTTAAAATCATTTATATTATGCTATGAAACTTGTTATACTTGTTTTGTAATGCAGGTTTTAAACTGATCATCATCTTCCTTTGAAGTTTGCTACGAATAATCAATAAAACAAGCAATTTAGACTCTGATCTGTTGGTGCACTGTGCAGTAGTATGTAAGGTCCATGGAAGAGCTAAATAAAGCCATTGACTGTCTCGCTTGTGGGAAGGCCATATGGGAGCGATGGCATCCCACCTAAATCCTCAAGAACGGAAACCGGTACTACTCCAGCCCTTGCACAAACACCTCTGCCTCTGTTGGGAACAGGGACACATCCCCCAAGACATGCGGGATGCCAACATCATCACTTTGTACAAGAACAAAGGAGATTGCAGCGACTGTAACAACTACCGAGGCATATCCCTCCTCAAAATCGTCAGAAAGGCTTTTGCATTGGTGCGCTTGCAGACCCTAGCCTCCCATATCTACCCAGAATCCCAGTGTGGCTTCCGAGCTGGCCGGCCAACTATGGATATGATCTTCTCCCTATGTCATCTGCAAGAGAAGTGTCATGAGCAGCAAATGCCCCAATACATTGCCTTCATAAACCTGACAAAGGCATTTGACCTGTTCAGCCATTGTGGACTCTTCAAGCTCCTGAAGAAGGTCGGCTGCCCCCCTCAATTGCTTGCTGTCATCACATCGTTCACCAGAATACTCAATGCACAGTGTGCTTCAACGGCGCAACATCAGAGGCCTTCCCAGGCAGCAGTGGAGTAAAGCAGGGTTGTGTCCTTGCACTAACCCTTTTTGCAATCTTCTTCTCTGTGCTCCTCCAGTATGCCTTCAAGGACTGCAGTGAGGGAGTATACATTCACACCAGGGCAAATGGCAAACTGTTCAACATCATACGTCTCCGCATAAAGACCAAAGTCACAGAGGTTCTCATCCGTGAATTGCTCTTCGCCGATGATGCAGCTTTGCCATCACATACGGAAGAAGGACATCAGCAGCTGGTATGTTGCCTCTCCCATGCCTGTAAAGAGTTCAGACTGACCATCAGTTTGAAGAAAATGAATGTCATGGCGCAGGATGCAGACTCCCCTCCAACCATCGCCATTGATGGGTACAACCTTGAAGTTGTTGAGAACTATACATACCTTAGGTCCAGCATCTCCAGCTCGCTCTCCATTGATGCTGAGGTGAATGGCATGACTGCTAAGGCAGAAGCAGTTTTGGCAAGATTGAACAATCTCAACCTCACTCAGAAGACCAATATGCATGTCTACCAGGCATGTGTGCTCAGCACACTCCTCTACAGTAGCGAGGCATGGACCACCTACATGAGCCACTAAAGGAAACTCAATAGCTTCCATCTGAGATGCCTGCTGTGCATTCTGCGCATCCAGTTGCAGGACAAAGTACCCAACATGGAGGTTTTGGACCGGGCCAGCATGAATAGCATGTTCACCATCCTCAGCTAGAGGTGCCTTCGATGGCTCAGCCACGTCAGGAGAATGGATACAGGCTGCATTCCCAAGGATCTGTTATACGACGAGCTAGCAGAAGGCACACAACCGACTGGATGGCCACGTCTGCGATACAAAGACATCAGCAAGAAGGACATAAAAACAGTCAACATCAGCGTCAACAACTGGGAGAGCTGTGCTAACAACCACTACGAGTGGCGACTTGCTGTCAGACAAGGCATCCAGAAAGTCGAGGAAGGGATAAAAGCAAACCTAAGCTACAAAGAGAGCCATGAGGAAGGCGAAACAACGGCCTCAACAAGAACCAACCTTCACCTGCAGCAAGTGCAACAAAAATTGTCACTCAAGGGTCGGACTCTTCAGCTACTTGCGATGGTGCAGATAAGGCACCAAAACAAGAAGCTACACCATCGTCTCGAAGAAGACGGATGGATGCCAACCAAAGTCATTGATATTATGCTATGAAACTTGTTATACTTGTTTTGTAATGCAGGTTTTAAATTGATCATCATTTTCCTTAGAAGTTTGCTACAAATAATCAATAAAACAAGCAATTTAGACCCTGATCTGTTGGTGCACTGTGCAGTAGTATGTAAAGGTCTGTGTTGTTTGCTGTTGAACTTGACTTCTAAGTGATTATATACAGTGAACACTCCAGTAGTGTATTGATGATAATCTTACATGTCTTTAATGCAACAAAGTACTGTTCCTGTTGCCTGTAATATTCAGGAAGGCTGACCGAACAAATATGGGACACAATTATTTGCAAGCAAGGTAAATCTTACTGGAATCGCAACCTATCTCATGGATATTTAAGGTAACTAAACAGAATATAAATTATATCAGTCAGGAAGAATCTTGTTAGATAAATTTCTTTGTATAATTATCTAACTTCTATATTGTTGTCATGCACATTATCACATCATAATCTTGATGATGTCAGAACTTATTATGGGATGGGATCAATATTTATCAGCTTGATGCAACCAGTAGGTAGTTTTACTGAGGTTGATATCAGCAAATTTCTCTATGCACAATCAGTCTGGACTGACTACCAATCAAAGACATTCAGACTTGTTAATTTATCTAAGGGAGGTCAAGAGATTTGCCCAGTGGAAGCAAATTTATTCTTGGCTTTATTGGAGATATGTTTTCTTTGTTTGATCAGTCAGCAGTTAATTAAAACTCATGCCTAGATAATTTAAAACTCATGCCCAGATAATTTAAAACTCATGCCCAGATACTTTATAACTCATGCCCAGATACTTTAAAACTCATGCCCAGATAATTTAAAACTCATGCCCATATACTTTAAACTCATGCCCAGATAATGTGACATCACTGATGCCGATGGCTAGAACACTAACTTAGCTTTTAACTTGTCCATATAATCATACTGTGCTTATATATATATATATATATATCACTGACAAGGTATATATATGACTTGTGTATATGTAACCATTAAACATTGTATTATATAGTTTTACATTGAGACTCTAAGTTGTCTAGTATCCTATTTTGTTTATTTTGTTTTAGTCACTCAAGCAATTAATAGAGAGCATTGAAAATTATAAACCACCAGGTGCTTCAAAACTCTCAGAAACCCGGATCCTGATGGTAGGCCCTGTAGGGGCTGGAAAATCCAGCTTTTTCAACACAGTAAACTCCATCTTTAAGGATCATATCACCCAGCGTGGCTATGCTGGAAGTGCTGAGCACAGTCTCACAACAGTGGTAAGATACAATTTTATTGAAAATTCTCAAAATTTGATTGGCTAATCTTCCATGGAAATCATTCCTTACAACCAATCTCTGATTAATAAAATAGGAAATATTGGAGACAATATAGTATATGACAACAAACATGGTTCTGTTTTCTTTTCAAGGACATCTTAGTCTGTCATTACATCATTCACGTCTGCGCTGGCACTCAATAATCTGATAAATTCTCACAAAACAGCGTTTGAACTTTATACTTGTTTCTTAAAACAAAAAAGAACCATTTAAAGTCCAACTGGGCTTTTACAAGGGTTATATTCATGAGAATATTTTAAGATTAATTTCAGTTTGATTTAAATGCCCAGCATCATCTCTACATTAATAATGCTTCACAATGTTCAAAGTGCAACTTTCTGCTATTGTGAAAGACATGTACAGACACAAGTAAGTATGTATTAGAATTATCAAAGTTGTCAATATTATACATACACAAGTACAACAAACATTCAGGTATGTGTGGTAAGAAAACAAGATCAATTAGCTTTATAAAAATAATGTCTATTCAGAAGTTAATAATAATAATAATAATAATAATAATAATAATAATAATAATAATAATAATAATAATAATAATAATAACAACAATAACAACAACAACAACAACAACAATAATAATAATAATAATAATAATAATAATAATAATAATAATAATAATAATAATAATAATAATAACAACAACAACAATAATAATAATAATAATAATAAAAATAATAATAATAATAATAATAATAATAATAATAATAATAATAATAATAATAATAACAATAATAATGAGGACTATAGCAACTAATCTTTAGAAGCTCTAAGCACTTTACAACATTAGACAAACATTATACAAAGAACAAATACCATGACATTAGAATACAGAAAACATGCAGAAAATATTTAAGGTAAGGAAACATTATTAGGTCCTTAAGTCGGTTTTTGCAGTCGAAATAAGTGAGTTTTAAGAATGAGATCACTGTGTCTTTGTGTCTAACTTCAGTAAGCAATTCCAAATTTATAGAATGTTCATAAACACATTTTCAGACTTTCATTAAGTTTCTGAATGAAGTTTTTAGGGGTCCAGTTTGGTTCAGTGCTCTTAAATGCTGAAATATACAAGAGCCAAGTTCATACTTTTTAAATTGTTCCTGAAACCATTTTTCTGTAATTCCATCCATGTGAATGATATAGTGGCTAAGTGATTGGTGTCATATACTGACACAGAAATTTATTTGTCAGATCAGGCCACGTTAACGTCCATATTGTGTCCTTAAACAGGACATTCAAAGTACTCTCACTGTGGAGTAAACCTACCAGTAACTAAAGCCGGTTGTGAAAATATCCAAATGGGTACCTAACTCAAAGAAACCAAAATGAAGCCCTGTTTTGCTGAAGCAAACCAATATAATTCCACCATGGGAAAAAGAAATATAAATTAAATTTCAAGATATTTTGTAAAGAGATAACAAGTTGACTGAATTATTCTTTAATTCATACTCTTGTGTCATTTCATCCTAATTTTTCATTGAAATAACATCTAAGATCTTGACTTGAAAAGAGAGGAAAAGTTCACTGAATTAAGTGATTTTATCTTCAATTTGCAATGAAATGTGTATTGATGTATTCTCACAGAAAAAAGTTTTTGGTTTTCTTTCATGTAATTCATGGTCTTTATCATTATTTTTCTTTTTGTGATGTAGTCATGGATTTATCCTTACCTTTGATATTCATGTCACTTAGGTATATGTGTTACATGTGTGACATTTCTTCAGTGTAACCTTACTATTGATAGTCTTGTTTCATTGATATTTGTGTTACAAGTGTGACATTTCTTTAGTGTAACCTTACTATTGATAGTCTTGTTTCATTGGTATTTGTGTTACAAGTGTGACATTTCTTTAGTGTAACCTTACTATTGATAGTCTTGTTTCATTGGTATTTGTGTTACAAGTGTGACATTTCTTTAGTGTAACCTTACTATTGATAGTCTTGTTTCATTGGTATTTGTGTTACAAGTGTGACATTTCTTTAGTGTAACCTTACTATTGATAGTCTTGTTTCATTGGTATTTGTGTTACAAGTGTGACATTTCTTTAGTTTAACCTTACTATTGATAGTCTTGTTTCATTGGTATTTGTGTTACAAGTGTGACATTTCTTTAGTGTAACCTTACTATTGATAGTCTTGTTTCATTGGTTGTTGTGGTTGTTGAGCTTAACGCCATTTTTCAGCACATGAGAGGCTATTCATGGCGGCCAGTATTAATGGTGGAGGAAAAAACCGGGAAATCACCTGAAAGAACCATCAACCCACGAGAAGCTACTGGCAAGCTTTCTCACATATCCACATTTGCCGAATCCTAGATTCGAACTCACGCAAACAGAGGTGAGATGGCAGTGATCTGTAATGGACAGTGCTTTATACCACTCAGCCACTCGAGGCCCCTAGTTTGATTGGTATTTGTGTTACAAGTGTGACATTTCTTCAATGTAACCTTACTATTAATAGTCTTGTTTCATT
The DNA here is from genome assembly GCA_016746295.1 of Potamilus streckersoni. NCBI lineage: Eukaryota > Metazoa > Mollusca > Bivalvia > Unionida > Unionidae > Potamilus > Potamilus streckersoni. The sequence goes on along the minus strand of JAEAOA010002284.1, from coordinate 182,642 downwards.
GGTATTTGTGTTACAAGTGTGACATTTTTTCAGTGTAACCTTACTATTAATAGTCTTGTTTCATTGGTATTTGTGTTACAAGTGTCACATTTCTTTAGTGTAACCTTCCTTTTTATAGTTTTATTTGTGTTATATGTGTTACATTTTCTTTTACACTTAGAAAGAGAAAGTCTCCCTGATAGTGCTTGCTTATTTTGGAAGTTTTTGGATATCAACCCTATTTTTGGGCAAGCTTGCATGTTCCTTCTTTAACAGCAGTGATAAGAAAAGTGCATTTAGGTTTTGTCTAAAGCTTTGGGTATTATTTAATTAATTCTCTTTATATCTATCCATGATTTTGAATGTATATTCACTTTCTTTAAAATATTGGGCAGATAATGAGAACTAATTTCTTTAAATTTTAATGACTTGATGCAGATTAAATTGAAGTTTATAACTTACTGGGTTTTTTTTAAATCCTACATAATGATATGTTTCAACATTGCCATAAAATACATCTTTAGTGGTGACTGTTGCTGTTCTCTTGTTTTCTCCATGAATGCAAATCACTAGTTTCAGTCCACCAGAAAGACAAGCATCTTTTAAAGTGTCTCTTTCAAAAGTCAGGTGACATCTTATTATACAGGATGGGGTAATTGATACACAAAATAAACCAAATTTTAATGAAAAATGTATTTGATTTTTACATTGTCCTGTGAAATACAGTCATAATGAAATTAATATATACAGAGGTTACAGTGGTTACTTTATTATGAAAAATCATCAGGCAAAAATCACAACATGCTTCTACCTCTTAAACATGCATTGTGGAATTCAAAAGAGGTTTGATAAATGTATTGTTCTGGCTTATTATTGACAAATTCTTGAATATTTCCCATAATAATTGACTTTTTATGTCTGTATATGTGGATATCATGGTAGAAAATGTGTTCTTTTAAAAGTGACTTAATCTTTCAGTACCGTCAGTACAAGATTCGTTCAGGCAGCACAGGAGAAAGCTTGAGGTTCCGACTGTGTGACACACGTGGTCTGGAGGAGACAGCAAGTCTGGGTTTGATAGAGTTCAGCCACCTTTTGGAGGGAAATGTTCCAGACTGGTTCAAGGTACTGATCTGAGTTGCATGTTCCAACTAAACATCGATGTATATTTACTAGTATGGAACCAACTGTGCAGGGGGTGGTGGTGCTGAGATTTGGTTTGTATAATAAAGAACTAGTTATGTATATTGTATTAGTTGAAAATATAAAATAGGTAAAAGAACAACAAAAAATAACTGATTTGAAAGAGAATAGCTGTCACTTAAAGCATCAGGCAGGCAAATATGATTGAACAGTTTGTGATAGAGTGACAGAATTAGTTGTTATAGCATTTACCACCATTTTTCAGCATAAGATAGGCTATACATGGCAGCCAGTATTAATGGTGGAGGAAGAACCCTGGAAAATCCTGGGAAGAACCACTGACCCACAAGAAGCTACTGGCAGGCTTTCTCACGTACCCATGTCAGCCAAGTCTGGACTTGAACTCACACAGACAGAGGTGAGATGGCAGTGATCTGTAATGGCCACACAGGGCTCCTATGACAGAATTAGACTTAAGTGTATATATATAAATCACATATATACATACATACTTAAGTTTGTAATGGAATGGCATTAAAAGTCAAACTGTTGCAGTTGGGAGTCAAACCTCATCTATCTCATTCAGGCACAAGTATTACTAGAAAACAAGCCAGCAAACTTCCAAGTCAATTCAGCCAATTAATTAGTAAATGAATACCTAAACCCCTATACTGCCTCCATTATCTTTGTCTTGAGAATCAGCCAGATTTGCCTCTCAGAGTGATTAATACCCATTGAATCAGACCAGCATTGAATGGGTGTAAGACAAGCCTCCAAATGTAACAGGAAGAAATATAAGGTCAAACTATAGTGGTTGAGTATTGAACTAGGTTTATTTGTTTCACAGTCAAACACATACCAATCAACTAATTGGCCCAGGCCAGTTTGACTGGTTAGTAAATGTCAGTAAATACCGAAACCACTACTTATTCATACATATGAACAAACTGACAAATACCTACATACACATTCACTTACACACATGAGCACCAACACACATGCATGCACACACATACATTGCTGTCTTGAAAAGTTTTGCAAACCCAAGAGAACAGATTTGAATACAAATGAACAAAAAAGATACATGGAAGGTCCAGTGCATACAAAATATTGATCAGACTTCAGCAACCAAAACTCCTGTCCCAAATGCAGAAGGTTCTAAAATCAGAGACTCTTATTTCAGAAATATTTTATACTGCATCCTTACATATATACAGACAGTCAAAAATATTGACACACACACACACACACATACACACACAAAGAATATATGAAAATATATGAGCCAACAAGAACTAACATATTACTGTTTGAAACAAATGCATCAAAATATAATTTAAAAAATCATGAGAGTAGTTTGAGCAGGTGCATTTAAATAAGAAATGGCATAATAAATAAAATGTCATAAAATAAATATAAATAAGTTTGAAAAAGTGTATTTAACTATCTGCTACAGTCCTGTTGTTTGAATATAAAATTTAGGGATATTAGGGAAAAAAAGACTTGCTATTTTCATAAGGATTGAATTATAATTCTGAATTTGAGTTTCAGAGTGTTTCACCACTTGTCATGAGCTTTATAGTACTCCACTGCTGGCAGAATGATTGTGCAAAAGCTGCTTTGCATTGACAAATTAAATGCTTCTGGCATATGTTAATTATATACTTGACCTGATTATAGTTTTGGGTACTTGCAGCAGATTTTATGTCTTTTCACATCTTTGTACATGCCCACCTTTTGGTGTATCATATTATACTTTGATTTGTCAGCCTTTCTGTTAACTTTTCTTTCCTGCATGATAAGTTATGCAGCACCTAATTTCACCAAACTTTACAGATAAAGAAAATAGCTGATTGACTTCAGGGTCAAAAGTTAAAGGTTAAGGTCACCATGACTGATAAAGTAAAATGGAATCTGCACATTAACATCAGTTTTACATCACAAACCTTGATCAAATATTATGGATGGCTTACTCATTGAAAGAGAAAAAATTTTGGTTGAATTTGGGGAAAGTGGCTCAAAGGTCAAAGTCACTGATTGAAAGAAGAAAAATGGTTCACATAATAACAGCATTTTTACATCATGGATATGGGTCAAACATTGTGGATGGTTTGTACTTGGGACAGGGTTCTATAAATTTTATAGCAGTCACTTTGAACAAGCTGTCTGGAAAGTCGAACTTTCCCTTAGAAGATTTGTGCTTGCCCCAAAATATGACAATATCAAAACAGAGTTAGAAAAATAAGGTAACATAAAATATGGAGTGTATTCTGGAAATAGCACTACTTCTTGTTTACAATTTAAGAATTTTTCTTTTTTCTTTGTTTGCACCTTTCAGAAAATTTAATTTCTACAGTGTAAACCTTCATCAAGGTTTAACCAATGACTTGCACATTCAGAAGGAAAGAAGCTTTTTGGTTTTGGGGTTGAAAGGCTTAAGTTTGCATCCAGAACCTTCTAAGGTCATAATCAATGCTAGGTCTTTAAATTAATTTCAAGTAAAAAACTTATTTAGAACTTACAAACAAGATAAAAATCATGTACACACTAAAACTCTATAACCAATCATGGACAAAGGTCAAGAAGACAATACAAATTAAATATACATAAAAATATTATTGATGATTTCATCATTTTATTTACACTTGTTGTGGAAGGGAAAGATACCTCAAATTGACTTAATGTTATTCCAAACAGGAACACATGAACATATAAAGCTATTTGTGAACAAGTCTTTGATTGGCTTGAGTGCTTTGAAATTTTGACAAGTTATTCTTAGATTTGGGAATCCGTAGCTTCTCTTTTTAAAAAATGTTCAGGTATTTGGGGGGAAGATTTTGTAGACACCTGATTAATCATCAAGATTATTTTGCTAATGGTTTCAATTAGCAAGCTCAATCATGTTGTTCTCACCTTTGTTACCTAAAGATTTCAATCAAATTTCAAAGAAATTTCATAGTACCTAATATTTCCAGGTTAATGATCATTCTACACTCAAATAGTGCTTTAATACTGAATGTAATTTAATATTTAATGTAATAACCAATAACATCAATTGCAGGGATTTGTTTAACACATGTGAACTCTTGTGTTTTAGTTTGACCCAGAATCTCCAATTTCACCAGAGACTCCTGGCTTCATTCAAATTCCCACAATCAAGGACAAAGTTCACTGTGTGATGTTCATCTTTGACTGCAGCACTGTGGATGTCATCCCGAAGAGCATCATGGATAAAATAAAGGACATGCAGAAGAGATTGATTCAAAGAGGTGAGATGCCACACAGAATTCCACATTGTTACTAATACTAGTAGTAGGTAAGTTTTTTTCATCACCTGAATGCCTGTGTTATTGTGCTATGGTTTTGTCATCTTCCGTCTGTCTGATCAGCTGACTTAAGTTCTACTGAAGAGAGCTTGATCAAACACAGATAGATCACCTTTAAAAATAAATCAAATTCTTTTAAGCTTGCGGTCGGAGAGTGAAAATTCAAGGTCACTGTGAAAAAATGAAACTTCACCAAACCTCATGGACATGTTAATCCTTGAAAGGAGAAACACAGTGGCACAACAGCTGCCCAAGCAAGCTCTGCAACAGAAGAGAGGAGAAGGGCTATGGGGGAAGGGGATCCTATTTGAGGCACACAATTCCCATCAAACAGATTTTTCTATTGGGAGAAGTCCCCAGAATTAATTCCTGTCCAAATATTATATTGTATTACAGGTATAAAGTTTCCAGTTCAAAGTAATTAAACTTAAAAATGATTTCTATGTTATTAGCATGATTTCTGTTGAATATCTCTGCATGAAACCTAACAGTTATTTTGCTTTGAAAGGGTACAAAGATGCTGAGTTATTTCAAGGTCTTAAGTCAGATGTCAAGGACAGTATTAAAGAGACGTGGAAACAGTTTTTTACATGAAAAATTGAGACCTAGTGTTTTTATCTGCATATACATCAAACAAAGGTTCAGCAATATTGAAAGTAACTTGGTCAGTTTAAGGAATTAAAGTTTAAAGTTCAAAAACGCTATGTCATCAAGCAAGACAAGTGGGACAATCACTCCATTTTCAAAGTACCAGATTTTAATATTTGACACATAGTCTTAAAAAATGAGTACATTATATGAGCTCTGATAATTGTTTACCAGGTCATCCATGTAATTTGATTTAAAAGGCAATAAGCAACATTTTTCTTGAGGTTCACTTAAACCATAATAGTTCTCTCTTCTTGTCAGTGATGATGCAGTCCAAAAAATGTTGACCAAAGTTTTACAAAGTAAGGACATGAGTCATATACACTTAATTTATATTTTGTGTTTGACCTATAGCCATGATTAAGGGTAGAGTTTTGGTCTACTTGACTATTGTCATGACTAAAGGTTGTGCTTACTTGACCTTGATTACAAATTAGAAAATTTCTCCATAAGTAGATTAGTAAATTTTTCCATAAGAAATTATTAGTTTTTCAGAAAATTTGATTGCATCATTTGTCAAGTGACAGTCTGCATATAAAGGAAACTAGGTAAATAATATTTAATTCCTATTTTAAGTTCAGTCTTTGGAATCATTTCCAGTTGTGTTCTTATATAATTTGAGAGGAATTATTTGTTTAAAAGTATTCATTGGAGTTAGAAAGTGCTTATATACTTTTTGGACTAAAAACACTATGTTGGGGTTATTGAGCACTTATTCAAAGATATTCTGGATTATATCACTGTGGATCATCAACAAATTCAGGATCTTTGGAATCCATTTGGAACATTCTCTACATTTAGACTTGTGATTGGACATTTAGGATTATTTGGGATTAAATTCACAATACTACTAAGTGTCTTTTGAATTTTCACTTTATATTCAAGAGAAATAATTATTTGTTAATTGTGCTAAGCTTGTTGGTTCTGCTTCTTTTTGTTGCATGGTTTATGACCATAGAGTTGTAACACTATATACTGGAAATTATATTTAATAGTGGGAGTAGGAGTATAAGCTGTAACTGGTATTATGTTTGATATGATTTGTAATTATTACAAAATACCAAAGTATGAACACAATATTTAGTTGATTAAAGTTGTTTAAATGTTTATGATTTAACATAATTAAAGTTTACGTTTCACATTTGGATAAGACAGTAAAGTTGTAGTTGCATCCCTTGTATAACTTAGCATATGTCTCTATCCATCATACTGCTTTAACATTTAATAACTTGATTGGAAGTGAAACTGAACTCATCCCTGTGTTGGTACTTTTATTATTACTCATGTTATTTGATACATGTTTATAAACCACACCAACAAATTGCCACAATTGCTGACAGCTGACTGAATTTTGTGTGCTTTAACATCTTAGTTGGCACACAGTAATCACACAATAATGTGACATTTCACCTGTGTTGTCAAGTTTTAGAAACTAAACAACGATTAGAAAGCATTTTAGACACTTAATTGGAAATTGCAAACATTCACATATATATCATTACCATTCTTATAGTTCAATTCACCAGATTTGACTAATGTAAAAATCATACATATTTTCTACAGTGTGAGATTTTGATGAGCAATTGCACTGCACATTTTGTCACTTTGCAACAAAATGGCAACATGTTACATGCATTGAAAAACAGCTGGAAATAATTATTGTTTTTACTGCCACCAAGGTCATTGTGTCAAAGGATTAATAAATTCTGAATAGTTGTGAAATCATGACAGACTGGCCTAGAAAGTAAATAGAGTTATTCATAGCACCATATGTTATCATGACAGACTGGTCTAGAAAGTAGAGTTATTCATAGCACCATATGTTATCATGATAGACTGGTCTAGAAAGTAAATAGAGTTATTCATAGCACCATATGTTATCATTTCAGTGCCATACTGATTTAACATGAAACTAAGCACTGTTTTGACTTTGCATTTTATTTTTGTCCATTTCTTCAGGTTAAGTTTAATTATGTTGATGTATGTTTGACATCTCAATATGATAAGAATTTTGCAGAGAGTATAATCATCATCCATTTGTCATTTTTTTGGCCATCAGACTTGAAGAACACAATGGGAGCCATTGATTGTATATTGCATGGGTTTGAGAGTTATCCAGTGTCATGTTAACAAGGGAGAAGTGTTACAGTAGTGAATTGAAGATTTTTTGTAATATACACTCAATAAAAATTGAAATGATACCTAATATATTCCATCTTCAGATTCAAACACTTGAAAAAAATTGTTCTTTAGTTCAAAATATAAAAGAAAAAAATCTCACCAAGGAAAGATATTATTTTGAGTGAATCTGTATGATCTCAAGGAGTGAGACCAAAATGAAACCAATATTTTGCCATTCTCCCCACCAGTTGCAAGATATCATAAGTATAACTTGGGACAATAGAATGCAAATTATTTTACCGGATCATTGTATGAGAATAATTTTCCCAAAATGTAATTATTTTTTTAGGAGTTCCTCAGACAGTGATCTTGACCAAAGTGGATAAAGTGTCTGAGATAGCAGAGGTCGATGTGTCAAAGGTTTTCCTGTGTGAGAATGTAAAAGATATGGTGGACAAGGTGTCCCAGACCTTGGGTGTACCACGCAATAACATCTTTCCTGTCAAGAACTATGAGCAGGAGACAGAGCTTGACATGAACATCAACATCCTGGCACTACAGGCACTAAGACAGGTGCTTAGATTTGCTGATGATTACCTGGAAAATTACCTGGAAAGAATGGAATGTGAAAATATTGCACAGATGAATATCAAAGAGTAGACAATTTTTTTCATTAAGATTCTTTTAAATTTCAAGAACCTGAAATCTATAATTCATGTTTCTGGGCCTTTTTTCTTTACCACGGGTTCAGTCACTTTCTATGGAAGCAAGCAACAGATAGTAGAATGTACACATGTTATTGTCTTTGCTTTTGTTGTTCTTGGGGAGGTACATAGAGAACAGAAAAACATTTTTCACAACACAATATTTTGGGAGCAAAGTACTAACCATGTATATGATACTATTACCAAGCAATATGACCCCTATATAACACAGTAGTTGGAGTCCATAGGCCCTGTCTGTGTTATAGACTGTACCAAATTATAACTAAGTCGGTTAGCTGAAGAAGATCATGCATTTAATAAATTATGGCCGATTGGGTGGGTAGTAAAAGCAGCTGCAAAAATACATGCTTTTGATTAAATGAAGACAAACTAGTCTGAAAAATGCCTGTGTATTGACAACTTACATTATGTATTTCAATCCATAATCCATTAAGTACTGTACATGTGTATAATAAATTCATGAATTTGAGTATAGATGACATGTTATAAACTTCATGTATGACTCCCATTAGAAAACACAAAAACACATATATAAAATATGGTAGTCCTTGTTTTTTTTATCTATATACAATTGTCACTAAGCAGTTTACAACAGGTGTGGCCAGTAGCAACAGGTAGCTATAGTTTTGTTTACATGCTACATTATACATGTACTTAAATTGGACTAAATTTTGGTCAGCTGGTGACAGTTATCATTATGCTGAGGCTATCCAGGGGATGAGACTATTAATAGGAAAATAAAAACATGAACAATTAAAATGTGTAACAAACATATATACAAGATACCCATTTTCAATTAACATGATGGCCAGATATCTATGATTTAAAAAGATTGGAAAATTAATTTATGTTTTTGCTGCCATTGGTAGCAACTGTATGCTAATTTTTTTTCCTGCAAAACCAAAACTTTCACCTCACAATAAACCTGTTCTAGTCACTTTGTAAAATGCAAAAGTTCATCTGGCTCCATTGCTTTTATTGAAGTTCGGTGCTGACTTCCTTTAACAAAAGGTTAATTGTTTTTATTTAAGACTGTAGTCATTTTTCTTTGATGAAGGGTACATGTATTATTGAAGTTACTGCTAAAGAACAGCTTTGGAGGACCAAACAGATGTCCATTTCTTATTGAGGTGGCAACATCAAATAATTGTAGAAAATTGATTGACACAGATTGTTCGTTTGCTTCATGTTTATACAGAACAATGGGTGCTTCAGAGATAATTAGTTTTCTTCAAAGTATCAGCAACACTATTTTTCCTTTTGTACATTTAAAATTTATAATCAAAACGAATTAGGTGTTGTTTGGTTGATTGTAGCAGTTACTGTTCCTGCCTTTACAAGCTGGTTGATTTTCCTGGGTAGCATGACTAGTGGATAGACCAACAAGTAAATTTCTTTTTTTAAAAAACAAAAGGCCAATAGATTATAAATACACAGGAGTTCTGTTCTTATGGATTACTACAAATGATATGAGTGTTCAGAAGGATTTAATTCTGTGTTGGAAAAGAAGAGTAACTTTACTTCCACGTACAAGGGTCAGTGAAAATAAATATATCAATTACAAGCAAGCAGCCAATAGTCTTAAAGATCCATTTTGAGATAGTGCCTCATCTGTTTGATCTCTGCTACCAGAAATATATAAAAGAAAAATCAAAGATTTCACAGCATTAAGTACTCAGGCCAGATGTCAATATAAGCAGATTATGACAACAATGCACTGTTAAGATGGTTTGTCAATATAAACTAAGAATTTGTTTATCTAACGAGATAAATTCCAGTGCATTTTATATTAACTTGCAGCTTCTTTTCATGATGCCTCTGTATTTCTTCACTCCAAACCCAAGGTTGTATATACAAGTTTAAACAGTCAATAATATCAGGGGAAAAATAAACTTTTCACATGTTTTTATATTTTTAAGAAGAAAAACTTATTTTGTGTATGAGAAAAATATATGTATATTATATTGCAGGAGCCATGCCATTATCATTTTATAGTAGAATTCATGCATGTTCTCTTCCCCAAAATAAAAATAAAATTTTTACATGTTACCTTTTGCACTTTTGAGAAAGCAAAAAAATGTCATATATGAGAAAAATACATATTATGAATTTTTGAAACCATGCAACAATTGTGTTATATTTAAATTCATTTTCTAATGGAGTGTGCTATAGCAGAGTCATACTGTATAATATTTTATTATGTATAATGATTTATCATATATATCATTTTATATGTAGTTTGCAAGTCACAGTAATCTTTTCAATAATCCATGTCTAACTTAACTCAAGTTAAAGCTTAGGATAACCCTTTTCTTGTAACTTTCTTTTATCGTTGTAACTTGACTGAGTCAGTTCTGGCTCATTCGGCATGTATATTTTTGTTGCAACAGCTGTACTTTAACATTGGAATTTAATGCACTGCATGAGTAAAATTTTTCGGTTTAAAATTTTGTGTGTATAGGGTATATTATTTACGTACAAAAAAACAATAATTCTTGGTTTGCTATATGCAAACATTTGCCAGAACACTGAGGAAGGACATTTTATAGAATTTTTCAGAGTTATTAATTCCAGTTTACATCAATACAAAAAGATATGTTAAATTCTTACAAGGATGTGTTATTGCATGCATCACAATGAATGGCAAGGATACTGAGGACTTGTATGTCATTGTATGCATCACAAAGAATTACAAAGATGCTGAGGACTTGTATGTCATTGTATGCATCACAATGAATGGCAAGGATGCTGAGGACTTGTATGTCATTGTATGCATCACAATGAATTACAAAGACACTGAGGACTTGTATGTCATTGTATGCATCACAAAGAATTACAAAGATGCTGAGGACTTGTATGTCATTGTATGCATCACAATGAATGGCAAGGATGCTGAGGACTTGTATGTCATTGCATACATCACATTGAAAGGCAAGGATGCTGAGGACTTGTATGTCATTGTATGCATCACAATGAATGGCAAGGATGCTGAGGACTTGTATGTCATTGTATGCATCACAATGAATGGCAAGGATGCTGAGGACTTGTATGTTATTGCATACATCACATTGAAAGGCAAGGATGCTGAGGACTTGTATGTCATTGCATACATCACATTGAAAGGCAAGGATGCTGAGGACTTGTATGTTATTGTATCCATCACAATGAATTACAAAGACACTGAGGACTTGCATATTTTATGCATCACAATGAATCACAAGAACACTTGAAACTTGTATATTGTATGTTATTGTTTGAATCTAAATGCATTATAAGAGCACAGGATTTTTGTATGTATGTTATTGTGTGCATCACAATAAATGATAAGGACACTGAGGACTTGTATATTATTTATGAAATTCAGTGAATTGTAATGCAATGCAGTGGATCAAATGAACATGAGGACTTGTGTAGTTTTTATTGGATGAACTGCAATGAATCAAAAGGATACTGAGGACCTGTACATTATATCTTATTGTATGCATCACAATGAAGGACAATGAGGACTTGTAATTTATTTGCTATTGTATGTGCTGCATTGAATAACATTACATTCAATGATAATTATAAAATTTATGTGTATCAGTTGTATTATCTAGTACAATTAAACCATTAACTTTTGCTCTTGTTCAGTGAAATTTTTAAAATGCTTAAATATAATTTGTTCATATAGTGTTTCATTACTTTCCTTATTATAAGAAAGCCAGGTCTGGAAAAACAAAGAGAAATGATAGCTTTATATGTTGTCATGTTGTGTAAATTTTATATTTTTGCATCAATTTTTATATTTAGCCTTAATATTTTAATGATATTCTATTGATTGGCTGGAATTTGATTCATGTATACTGGATACTAGAAAATTTATGCATGGTTTTATATTAGCAATATTTTTCAGCATAATGGAAAATTGCACAATTTTAACATCACACAATATTAGATACTAAATCAGTTTATGTTAAACTCAAGAAAATAGACATGGAAATTTCCCAAAGTAATACATTTAAAATATATAAGAAGATTAAATCTTCCTTGAATAATTCTCCATTTGTTTGTACATGACATATCAGTTTGGCCATAATGTTATTTATACAAATTTAGAAGAACATATGTATGTGTATGCCACAAGAACATACATATTTAATGTGTGTCCCAGAAGAACATACATATTATGTGTGTAGCAGAGAAGAACATATATATTATGTGTATAGCACAGAAAAAAATATATGTTATGTGTGTAGCCAGGAAGATCATCTATTTTAGGTCAGTAGCCCAGATTTCTTTTAGGATTCTTGTTAAAATTATTTTGTTGATTCAATATAAAAATCAAGATAAATATCTCGTCCACTACAAGGTGTGAATGCCGATTCTTTTGATTGAAAAAGGGCTTACATGTATTATGTAAATGAAAACTATGTTCATATTGTGAACATGTACATGATTGTGAGAAAAATTCTTTCAATTCTAATGATCTTGTGTATTTGAAAAATGATTCTGCTAATTTGATATTGTCATGAAGAAATTAAAGCAAAAAAAAGTAAATGTTTTAATGAAATCTCTATATACAAGTGTTCCATATATGATGAACTAGATATCTTCCCAAATAAAATATGCACACTTCCATTTTATATTTTACCCAAAATACATAAAACGGTTGATAAGTCACTACCTTTAGGATATCCAGGTAGACCCATTGTTTTTACATGTAGCTCAATTGCAAATAATATATCGCAATATATTAATAATATTTTACAACCACTAATGAAATCACTACCTTCATTTGTCATATTTACTTTTGATTTCATTACCAAATTGAAATCTTTACCAAAACTAAATGAAATTTCATTCCTGGTTACACTTAATGCTGTTTCACTCTACATGAACATATGACACAATGATGGTATTGAAGCGTGTAAATATTATCTTGAACAAAATGAATATATATATTAACTATCAAAATTTTTTTTTTTAACTTGTTAAAACTTGTGCTGGAAAATAACTTAATGGTGATTGACATGCATTGCTGTCTTTGACTTACCTTAAAATAAAACTATAATATTAATCATAATTATATATATATATATATATATATATATATATATATATATATATATATATATATATATATATATATATATATATATATATATATATATATATATATATACATTTACCTATTTTTGTTTTAATTTCTTTAGAAGGATTATAGGAAAATAATTTTGCATCATATACTTCATCATTATAAATAATGATAATTATAATTTTTTATAATAAAAATTATAATATAATTATATATATATATATATATATATATATATATATATATATATATATATATATATATATATATATATATATATAATTTATTATAATTTATATTATGAAATTAATAACAATACTATCGTCTTGTGCTAAAATTCTTTTAATTTAAATGATCTTGTGTATTTGAAAAATGATTCTGCTAATTTAAAATTGTTGTGCACTTTGGTTCTTGGGCAATGAGGTAATATATTACCATTTATAATATGCAAAATATAATACATACAGCTAGTTTAGAAAGAAATTTTTTATTAAAAACTATTTTTCAGTAAGAAAAGTTACTGTTACCTGGTAGTTCTTTGCAATTGTTAATCTTCTACTCATTATTATTACATTATTATTATCCTGGTAATTGTGTCATACTTGAATGGATATATAAGTAATAAAAGTTACTATTATCTGTTGGTTTATTTGCTATTGTTAATCTTCTACACATTATTATTATTATTATTATTATTATTATTATTATTATTATTATTATTATTATTATTATTATTACAAATAATCCCAGTAATTTTGACATAATTGCATGGATGTGTAAGTAATAAAAGTTACTGTTATATGCGTTAATGAATCTTTTTGCTATTGTTATTCTTCTAATAATTGTTGTTATTGTTGTTGACAAGAGTCAAAGATGGTGTCTCTCTCTGTATAATCCTTGGTGGGTCCATTTTCACCAACAATGTGCCAACTACATTTATATGTATCCTTCGTAACATATTTTTTTATGTCGAAATCACGTCAACCGCAATTGGCTTACCTATTGCATACACAGGGGCTTGTTACTAAAATAATTGTGAACCTAACCAGTAATAATAATATTACAGGTTAGGTTCCCAATTTTTTTTTGTAACAAACCCCTGTGATCGCATACACCTATCTCTCTCCTTGTCAAGCTTTGGAAAACTGTTTCCAAATCCAATGAACCAAATACCATTTTTCTGGTATCATGAACCACTTGTACATGAATCATAGTGACAAAGATTAGTGGTCACCATGTTAAATAATTACTTTTCCAGAAGAATATATAGCTTAAAATAAATTTCAAAATGCTGCCACCATCCGTGTTACTACGCATTGCTAGCGGTTTTGTTCAAAAACAATATGGCTTCAGCCCGGGCAATGACATCTTGTTTTATTTTTTGCTCAAGGTTGAATTAAGTACAAGCGCTATACGGATAAGGTGATTTCATGTTGTTAGAGATTTTATTGTACTTTATTGATAAAACGTCAGATTCCTGTGATTACAGGGACATATCTGCATATTATTTTTGTTTTACTGTGTATTTATCAATTATATTTTTTTCAGTTGAGAATGCCATGAAAACACTTGCCCGTATCTATAACGTTGAAAATCAAACGATTGATTAATTTTGTATGTAATAGGAACACTCGAAGTGGGTGACATACTGGCAAAAACTTCAATGAATCAATAATACAACACACCTAAATCTTTTTCCACCACGAATATTTTCTCGGCGTTGTGCTCCAATATCACTAACATAGATCCAGAAGATCCATTAACTTTATAAATGCTGTGAAATTGTGGTAGATATTGTAATTGTAGCCAGAGTACTTAGAACATGTATTTGCCAGTAACCTTGGCATGATGCTTGATGGATGTATTGAGTAGTGTCAATAATGCTGATTCAGACGCTACTGTATATACTATACCTTGATGTCAGAGGGTTTAATGGTTCTATTTGTTTCATCGAAAATTAGCATGTTCAGATCTAAACGTCGTCATTTCATCATTGATTGTCATTAACGAAGTCATCATTGGGATGTTGCTATTGTCGACGTATTTCTTCGTTGCAACGTCATCGTTTGATTCTGGTTCTTCAAGAGCAGTATTTTTATTTTTAACCATGTTGAGATTGCCAGTCATTGCATTGCCAGTTTTAGCAACATATGTACTGATCTTAGGTCTGATCATGGTGTCATTGTTGTCGACATTTTGATGTTGCCGCATCATCGTCTGATTTTAGTTCTCTCACATTAATAATTGTGTTTCTGCTCATGTTGAGATCACCATACATAATATCTCCAATTCTACTGATTCGTCCAGCAATCCCCTCCACGAGCATTCTAATTAATTGCTCCAAGTTTTTAATTTTTTTGTTTTTAGCAAACATCACTAAGTTATCTTTGGTTGCATCGGGAACCCGCAGAATAATGTCTGTCAACGGGATATTACTCGTCTTGAACCGTCCTTATTAATCCTAAAAAAAAACAACTTCATTTTGGTCCACATTTGCGAGACTCAAAAGATTAGAGAACTCTTCCCTGACCTAGTCAAGGGTTAAATATTTAGACAAGTCACCTTGAGGCTTGCCTCGAGCAGATCTTCCGTAAATATCAACCATTGTATATTGCACTAAGACCTGTTTAAAATGACCACTAACACCCGTGTGCGACTTTATGAGGTGGTGTTAAGGACATTGACACAGCGTTGAGCACAGCGAGTACTTCACGGCCACATATTGGCAGATCAGTTATTGTTTGTGTTGGAAATGTTGAATACCAGATGGGAAGTCCTCCAACATTTTTTAAAAATTCGTTTGGTGGCGCCAATCCACCTCTTAAGTTTTTGATGTTTATTTTATAGCAGTATCAAGTAAATCAAGATTGGTCTGCGTATTAATCGTGCTAGTCTATCCTTGATTGTTCATAATGCTTTACTATGAACATCACCAGCAGTAACAATGCATTTATCAATAGCTTTCATTCCCAATTGCTTTGCGATCGGTATTGCTTTTGGGGCTATCCTTCTGAATAGACTGTGAACAGCATCACAGAGTTCATCTCCGTAGATAACTTTATATTTTGGGAATTTCGAATTTATCGCCCTGACCATTATATGTCCACTTTGAGCATTATGTATGGTCAATTATTTTCTTGTCACTGATCTAATTGGATACCTTCAGTCACTGCGGTAATCATCAACGATTTCGTCAATGAGGGGCCGATAAACATTAATGTCCATAATACTGCCTGTAAATAATCTCTGACAAATATCAGCTGCTTCAATAATGACTTCTGGAGAATTATTACAGGCTCGTCTTCCGCCAATAAAAATTTCTAGTCGTTTTACATCGGCAAAGAGGTTATTGGGACAAAGTTTAGGAAGGCAACTTGCTTGAGTGGCAATACCATTTTAAGTGTCACCGGGGTCAGGATCTGTATCATACCATTTTTCTGTTTCCTTATTTGTTATTTCATCTGCTTTTATTCTTACTTGTTATTAAAGTTGATTTCCTTCTTTGTTCAGCTACTTGTAGTTGCATCTTCATGTCTTCTTCTCTTCGTCTTTTTTTTTTGGTTTTGTTTGTTCCATATACTTATTTGCTGCTTGGTTAACAATGCTAAACTGAGGAACATCTCCCTCAGATCCGATATGTGGAATATCAGCAGGACAAAACTAAATTTGTAACAATTCGTTGGAGTATTACAGATTTCCTAGTTATAATTATGTTGATTTCTTGTGTGTGTTACTGTGTGACTGTGTGTATGTTTGTGCTACTGTATGTGTGTGTGGGTGGGTGGGTGGGTGGGAAGGTGTGCTTCTGTGTGGGTGTACTGCTGTGTTTGTTACTGTGTGTGGGTGTGGTACTGTATATTTTAAGTCTTGCTGATAAAAATAATCATTTGTTTTCCAATGTATTTCGTGGCTTCCAAAACAACTTTTTAAATATTGAGATCACAAAATATAGTATCATTTGATATAACAGTTATGGTCCCTTGTGATAAATTGGCGGCGTTTAAAACACACCAATCTCTCCCACTACGGTTCGCTGCTAGGGAATGACCTCCCGCGGTGTAATTTACTCAGTATGGATAGATAGAAAGAAGAATGCAGATCTCTGAACAAGTATATTGAAGACATAAACACAACGATCCCCTTTCAATGAACAAATATAAAATTTAATTAGCTTAACAACAGAATTTAAAATGAAAAGAAATCAATTACTTGGTTAGCAAAGAATGAAAAATGTACTAACATGTACTCAAATAATAAAAAAAACCAATACAAATTTCTTTTACTTTACGGTAAACAGTCAGCGACAGATTTCTATTTTCATTGCCAACAAGATGTGACCTTTTAGTGCAACGATGAGAGACATCACTTATTTTATGCGGACATCGAGACTTCCGTTTATCCCTGCTGTGCCAATCTTTGTCTAGTTGTCTGGTCCTGGACTTTTGTCAGTCGAACTCGGATTTAACAATCGTCTCTGGACCTAGATTTCGGCTCAGACTTTGCTCTGTTATTTTCAGGGAAATCTCAGGAGAGTTCAGGTAAGCTGTTTTCCTTTAATAAATAAAATGTCTCGCAATTGAAGATAGGTCACATTTCCAAGAATATCTATATTTTTACATTAATTCGGCTCAGAAACAAAAGGCATAAATTATGTCGCATTCACGTTCACTAATTCCTATGTTTACATAGACTGTCATTGCCTGTTCTGACTATTTCGGGTCACGCTAGTGGTGGTTATTAAATTCCACTCAGCTAAGACGTATGTGCCCGTATTTAACACCCCTTGACTTCTTACACTAGCTATCTAGCAGTGTTAAATTATATATGGCTTAATTCCTCAAATATAACTATTCTAAAATAGTTTACGTGATCAATTAAATATTACAGACTAGTATATGAATAAACACTCAATAAATGTCATACTAGACATAGAGTTATTTCATAAAACTACAAAACATAACCCATCATTTATTAAGCTTAATGCATGAAAATTCCTGAGCACTCCTATGTATTAAAGATTAAATTACATGCAATCTTGTCAATTCTTCCAATGAAATTTTAATTACATGCAATCTTGTTAATTCTCCAAATGAATTGATAATTAGAAAATCAAAGAATAAAATATCATGACTAACATTTCACTAGAAACCTGCAAAATGAAATCATGCATACATACATCATAACATAAATACATTTGCAAGTAAATCAACAAATGAAATAACATTAAAATCGGGAAACTAAGATTGCGTACCTTTTGCCGTTTTTTTTTTTCATTCGTCTTCTACAAACCTCACGTATAGTCTGTCTCCTATCTGAGACAACTATCATGCCCCTTACTCAATAACGAAAATGTACTTACTACGAATTCGGAGTTCATCTAACTTTCCTCGCAAAATATTGAAGACTGAAGAATTTTATCCAAAGCAAAACCTTAAATATCTTACAGAGTTACGCCCATAAATTACTATTAACCAATCGGAATAGACTGTTTCCTAAATCTGTTCCGTAGAAGTTTTGATTATCAAGACTGCTAATCATGCCGTAACGTTCCTTTGAACAATCACTCATTGCCAAGCTTCTCCCCTTTACCGGTTGATTTTGGGAAAGGGTCTTATGTCATAGTCTTGTACCATAGCATATGACTCGGTCAAGTTTCGTCGCGTGGAACGAATTTTCTTTTGACGTTCAGAGATGAACTGAAAATAATCATCTAACTATCTCTAGCTCTTTCTACTTCCATTAAGTTGACTTTTATACAATTCCTTTAACGAATTCTTCTAAGAGTTTTCAAAATTCGACACATCACATTCCTTGATTTTGGAATTTTATAAGTTCATCCTGTAATATTCGAGAGTGAGGCATGCCTAACTGAACAATAACAGTATGTTTAACAAACCTGTTGAAAGTTAAATTCTTTTAACATTTTGTTAGTAAGTAATATTTTAATAGACTAATAGTAAGCAGTATCATACTGGATTTTGAGACCATGCTTGCCAACACATCTCTCGACCAAGAACCCCTTCCAGGTCTCCATAACTTTTTCCAACTGAGGATTGTTTGCACACATGTTGTTTATTGCATGGAATTTTTGCTTCTCAAACCTGCATGAGTCTGCGTGGAAGCCGCATGAGGGGCTCACGGGCTGGGAAGCCATTATAGGGAAGTGTTGTCTTAAAAATGTCCATTATGATACTAATATGAATGCCTCCCACGAGACCCTCGCTTCCATAATAATATGTGCTCTGTGAGAAAACTCTTGTTGCGGACAAACAAGAATCTTAGTAGCTGTCTTATCCAAACTCCATTTTCCCCAGGATTTTTTTCTAGATGACTTCACAGAACATGTCTTCACCAACCATTTACCTTCTTTTGACCATCATTGTTGGATACAACGACTACGTTTTTTACAGTAAAGGGTCCGGTTACTCATTGCAAGCAATAAATTATATATAACAGCTCTTTCATTGTTGATTTTGTTTGATCAAGTTATGTTATGTTTCTTCCACGTTGTCAAATCCACGCATCAAGTGATGTAATTTTCTTCCATGTTTTCAAATCGCTATATAACTTAATATTTTAAGGTCATAGATCTTTGTGTTAACGCCAGATGATTTTATTGACATAATTCTAGCCATTGTAAGTGAGCCAATCATAGGGGCGGGGGCAGAGTCTCGAATTGATAAAAGTACCCATGTAGGTTTCTAATAAAGGGTAAAAACACCAGCCTTTGATATTTACGTTTGATTTTAGAAACAATGTCCCCGTAGTGTACTTATTCAGGCAAGCATACAGTTGTGATCAATATGCACAATGAATGAATCTACTGGATACAAGCTTTCAGTAAACTTTGGATGTCATCACGTCAATTAAACATTTAGTTCAGAAAACGTACACACGAAGGAACAAAGTCTCTGGTCAGTTCTATTCTATTAATAATTCATATGCTAATTGGAATCAATCGAAAAGTATCCCTAACTATAAAAGTGGTAAATATGATTATATTATGCTCATTTTTGTCTCCGTTAACTTTACTTTGTCAGAATAGTGATGTATTTTACGATACTACACACCTTGATATTGCATGCACTTGAACGAAACATGTGCCTAAAATAGTATAGTGTATTAGGAAATATTTTGTAAACAAAACATGTACACTCATATACTAGATGATCAATTTATTGATTGATTGATTTTTTTTATTCAGCGCACCAGCACTGTTGGGCCATTTAGCGCCATACACAAAGTGATATGGATCATCATTTAAAAATGATAAAAGGTTTCGTATCGCCCAGCGATATAAAAAAAAATAGTTGAAAGTTAAACGAAAAGATGGTAACTGTAAGAGATCAAGATTCCCGATCAACGGGGAATGTAAATGGTGTATGTAAATAAAGACAGGTGAAAAGTTATTGCAAAAATGGAAGGCATATACATTACAAAAAATACTCGAGATGGTATACAAGTTATAGCTTAGAATGTTTACTTCTTTCAGGAATTCTATAATACAAGTGCCATTTATTGTATCAAAACCTTCTTTCATGTAATGCACATTGTAGTATTGATCGCGCGTAGGTTGGAGGCCGAAATGCTACATTATAAAGTGCTTAACAGTGAATGTGGTTCATTGCAAGAAATTCACTCTGGTGGGTCTTCGCTTTTTGGTATGTGGGAGTGGGTTATATAAGTACGACCAATTTTAATTCTTGCAATGAATACCTTCTCTCTACGGATGGGTCTGTAGGAAGGAATCCATTTTCCTAGGGTTGGCTTAATGGCATGAAGTTTGTTATTCACTGCATCATTCCACGATACCTGCCACTTTTGATGTAAAGACTCTGTGATACTTGGTTTAAAATCAGTATATGGTATTTTAAAGTCAGATGGTTCGAGGGATAGGGCCATTATATCAACGCGATCTGCTTTTTCATTATCTTTAATACCAATATGGCTGGGTAACCAACAGTATACTATATTGTGATAGGTACTCAGCTAAGTATTGTTGACGAGAATATTGGTTAAAAATGTGTTCTCTAGATTTCTATTGTGTAGTGACTGAAGTGCTGGTAGTGAGTCGGAGGCGATGATGCTGTTTAAAATACGATTGTTCTCGATATATTGCAGATCAATGTCTATTCCTCTGACTTCGGCTGAAGAAATTGATGTATCATTTGGTAAGTGAACTTGTGTTCTGTGTTTTTCACTAACGAAGGCTGCTGCAACCTTTTTCTCATCCTATGATCCGTCAGTATAAATTCTCGTGTAATTTTTTTTTTTAATTCGGTGAAGAGTCCATGATACGAGATGTGGAAGATAGAAAGGTGTATCTCATATTTTTCCATTGTGTAGCGTACAAAGTAGTTTTGGTTGTTTAATTCGCCATGGAGGTATTTCGGAGATGGACGTGTTCAGAATTTTAGAAAGATCAAATTTGGTACTGTCAAGGCTGGATGATATTCTAATGCCAAAGGCAGGTATGGCGTTTGGTCAAGGTTTCGTATTTCGGTTGAAAAACAACCGAAAAAAGCAGGGTTAAAAGGATTCGATCTTAATACTCTATGGCAAGCATTTCTCTACAATGTTATAAAGGTGGTTCTCTTCAGCGAGAAATCTTTTATACGGGTATGTCTTAAATGCTCCTAGATCGAGTCTTATTTCTTAATGATGAATTGGCTCAAGCGTCTTCGAATATGAATTCCTGGTTGAACCATAAACAATGCAACCATAGTCCAGTTTGGAGTGAATAAACGTTCTATATAAACTGAGGATGACTTGTCTATCAGCACCCCACCCAGTGTGCGCTACTAATTGAAGTAGATCTAGATATTTCAAGCATTTAACTTTCAAGCTTTTAGGTGTAGAATAAAAGTCAGTTATTGTTTGTCGAATATAATACCTTAAAGCTTTATTTCTTCAACAACTGGAATAGGTGTTCCGTCCAGCGTGATTTTAGGTTCATCATGATGTCTTCGTGACTGACAGAAATGAATACATACCGTTTTTGATTTCGAGAATTTGAAACCGTTAGTACTGGCCCAATTTTGAATCTTGTTAATATTTTGCTATAGCTGTCTTTCAGTTGTATGCATGTGCTTTGATTGCTAACATATTAGAAAATCATCAACGTATAAGGAGCAATCCACACAACGAGCCAACACTTTATGATGCTAATGATTTGATGTTGAAAACGTGTCACAAATAAATACTGCCCTAGGTAAACCCATCTATGGCTCGTGAATATCAGATAGGGTGGAGCCCACTCGTACCCTGAATTATTTATTAGAGAGAAAATTTGATATGAGAAAAGGCAAACGGCCCTTTAGACACAGATCGTGCAGATCATTTAGCATCCCGTACTTACATGTCATGTCATAGGCCTTTTCTGAATCAAAGAAAACCACTACTAAATATTCCTTCTTGATAAATGCGTCGCGAATAAATGTTTTCAATCTAACCAGATGATCATTGGTGCTAATGCCATAACGAAAGAAATTTGGAAAGGAGATATTAAATTGTTAGTTTCCAAGTGCCATAAACGCCGAGAATTGAACATTCGTTCCATTGTTTTGCACACACAATTCGTCAATGCAATTGGCTTATTGTTAGTAAAATCTGCGTTATCTTTAATTGGTTTGGAAACTGGTGTTACTGTTGCTGATTTCCAAATCTTATGTACATTACTAGGAATCCATAAATCATTGCAGATTGTCAAAAATGATGTTAATGATGATTCTGGAAGGTGTTTCAAAACCTGGTCATGTATTTATTCAGGCCCAGCGGATGTATCATGGGCCTTGTCCAGTCTCCATAAGCTCCAATAGTGGGAACAGTTGGTTATAGCTTTCCGAGTTGTTGGATTTGAATTTTAAACGTGACTTTTCTATTTGAGTTTTTAATCTTCGGAAAGTTTTTGAATAAACTAGACGGTTGAACAAGGTTGTCTAATTCATTTGGTAGTAGGTCGGTGTTTGGTGGTATGTAAATAGAACAAGAGGTATTCACTCTATGTTGAATGTCACTTAAAGCAATGGCTTGCACATTTTTGTTTAAACAGATAATGCTATGAGGGGCTCTATTTTTTTACAATAACAGAAGTTGGTGTTACTAAACACGGCGTAGTTTTTAAGTGTGATGTTATCCGTATCTTTCAAAAATATTTCCTGAAAGCATAGTACTGAAGGATCATGTTCGTTTAAAAGCATAAGAATATCGCTGTAATTGGCTTTAAATCCTCGACAATTCCATTGTAAGATGGTGCTCTTCATTAAAAATTTAAAGTGGAGATTGTTAGAAGCAATCTGTGTGCTTATTTCTCTGGAGAAAGTATTTTTCTTTTGTTGGTAGGTCTGGAGCCACCTTGAGCACATGTAGCAGTTTCTTCTGCATCCATGCTCTCAATGTCTCCAAATCTTTTATAGAGTTTAATTAAGGTCATCCGACACTTTTTGCTGCCTTTTCCTTGAGATCTGCTTTTACTCCTTGGTGATTACGGCGGTGGGGTATTTTTTAAAGTTGAGTAGATGCCGTGTTTTTCTGTGCTTGGTAACGGAGGTGTGTTAGAGCTTAATGGTGAATCGGGTGGATCTGTCTGAGTTTGAGAGTCCTTCGTTATTTTGGGATTGTTTTTCATACAATGGAAAGGCATGGACCAGAAAGGGATGTTTTTGCCGGTACAAGTTTTCTGGCCTCTGCATAGGGAATGTAAGATGTGTACTTTACCCTTTGTATTTCCTTTTCCTGTTTCCAGGCATCCCAATCCTTGGAACTGGCGTGGTGCTCCTTTCCAGAATTGACACAATGAGGAGTTGCTCTACACTCTGATTCCTGACGAGAATGGTCTAGGCCATGGCCAAATATTTGGCTTTTTGTGCATCCATCTTCATGATGGCCATATTTCTGACACTTATAGCATCGAAGGGGGTTTGGTATGTATATATCAACCTTCACTTGCAAAATGCCAACTTTGAACATTCAGGGCATTGTTGGTTGTTGACACTTAGTACAATGGTGTTGGTGTCCTGCAAATTGTTGTTACATTTAATACGTATTCTACAGACTGCAGTGACACCTTCGTTTTTCATCCCTTTAATGATATCTGTGTCGCTGACTCCTGCCAAGTCACGACAGAGAATCACACCTTTGGACGCATTGAATGTTGTGTGAACAATGAGGTCACCGGAATATCGAAGAAAGTTTTCATTTTCTTCATATTTTCTGTTTGACCTCATCGTTCGCACTCAAACCAGAAGGCTGTCCGATTTCAAACTTTTAACACTTTTTAGTGTGCCTATCGATCCCGCAATTGTCTTTACGATCACAAACGGAGAGTACGGCAATCGGTTTTGAGGCATCTTTAAATTGTATAACCACGAAGCGTGAGAATGACTATACACTACATGGTTCGTCATCGGAGTCAGATACAGTTTTTGTTCGTTTGTTTTGATGTTTTGGAATTATCCATGATGGCTTGTTTAAAACGCAGCACCCATGTTTTCCTCCCACCATGAAGCCCATCAAGGGGACATTTGCAACTGCCAGGAATACACAGATGTTATATTCAGTTATATTACCTCCCGATTGATCCGTTAAGCTACCGCATTCTAGGAAGTCTTCTGAGAATTGTAAAAGGGAAAGCTAAGGGATAGACTGTAATGGCAACGATGGTATCAAGAGAGATACAAGTAGAAAGATAAAGAAATTTAGTGAGTAAATAAAGACTTCTTAGGGCTCGGTGTAATCAGCCGATTTGTCGAGACCGGGCCCATCCCGACCACCCGTCTGGAAGAGTCCAAAGCAGTTTATTGCATTGGATATCCTCTGCTCAACTACCAGGATCCTTTCCTCCCCCTACACGAGACTCAACTCAAGGCAAACAGCTTGCCTCTACTAAGTCGCCTCTTGTGACACGTAGTGAGGACACGTTGGGCCAATTCTACAATCTCAGACGCAGGGGGATATAGTAGATGTTTAGGGTTTGGTTGATCAGATTTGTTTGTGAATGAACTAAACAATCTTTCCATTTGAAAATATAAAGTTAGCGATGCGTATGAGTTCACTGAGTCAGAAATGAAACTTTCAAACAAAGTAATGAACGTGATATTCGCAATGTCAACAAGAGTGAAAGACACAGAATTTGACAATATTGTTCTGATTATGAGAATATATCTTATCTTTTCACAAACAATACTCCAGACTATGGCCAGTGGTATCTAGGATCTATAAAAATATTGCATAGAAATTGCTGTCTCATATTGATCAGAGATGTACCATTCTACAAGTCTGTCAAAATACTAGACAATCCCAAAGTAGGTAAAATCATCGCAAACCACTGGCCAACCGTGCAATCGTCAGACATACTAAACCTAATACTTCCGAACAAACCTGTAGTAGCTTACCGGAGACCAAAAAAAAACCCTAAAGGACATCCTAGTCAGGGCAAAGCTAACGCCAATCGCTAGTCAAAACCAACCTAGTCAATCTGGACCCTGTGGCGATAAAAGATGCAAAACCTGTCAACATATGATAGAGACCAAGACATTCACTAGCACAGTGACTAAAGAAAAACTAAACATACATGGTCCAAACAAAACGTGCAATACGTATAATGTTATTTATCTCATCACATGTAAGATCTGTGGCCTTCAGTACGTCAGAGAAACTGAAAGCTACACAAAAGGATAAACCTTCATAGATCTGATTGGATGACAAAAAAGCTGTACAGAAGACCGGTCGCAGAACACTTCTCCCCTGGTCACGTTTTCAGTGATATAACACTTATCGCAATTGCTAGCAACCACAGCTGGAGTTCCGAAACCAGAAAGGAAAAGGAATGATACTGGATACGCCGCCTTAGAACATTGAAACCAAGCGGTCTAAACCAAGAAGACTAGAAAAAGAAAACTATGAACTAGTAGAATTAAACTTTTTCTAAATCTTCTTAGTATCGTTCAATTTTTACTCTAAGAATATCCGGTATAGAATCAAATATTCGGGATATAATCTGCGTTCCATAAATGTACAAAAAAGTAATATATGTCGCTTTGGCTTGTAGACATTTAGGGAATTATACACAGTTTTTAGCATCCGCAACAAGTCTATACAAGACCTACCTCAGTAAATTTTCAGGTCTGCGCCATTAAATATAGCTAAAAGCACGTAATTAGTTTTAATATTTCGTGTGCAACAAATTAGGTACTGTTACCTACATTTAATGATATTGACTTGGAAATTAAATAAATTACAAATAGGATAAAATTTGCGATGCTGCGCGGAACGAACTATAACAGAAAACAATATTTCAGGGACACAAATTATACAGATCGCTGACTAGAAAAAAAAATGAAAAATCCAAACTCTCAAGAGCTACCAAGAAGATCGCAACAACTAGAAATGTGTTATATCAGACCTGCATTCTTCACATTTTGTCAAACAGCCATAAACAATGTCAGCTGAATCAAAAATTAAACAATGAATATTTCTGCACTTGCCAATCAGAGTGGTTAATTCATCAGTCCACACGCTATTCCACAAGATTTCCACCTAGCATATCATTCACTACACTAGTAATAGCAGCACTTACCGTATTTCCACGAAATAAAATATTAATTTCCAAGAATATTATGAACTGGAAATCTGATCTGTCACTGCACACTTAGAACTGTATGGCAGTCTGCACCCAGCATTGAAACGTATTGTACGGTTGCTTATCATAGAACTTTTTCCAAATTAGAACTTGATGAAAATTACAAGTTTTCCGTATAAAATATATATTTTACTTATTGTTATTTTCATATGACACCAATCGATTAAATGTATACCATAGTAATAATATAAAATGGATTTGTTTTTATTTTCTCATGCGTAGAATATTGTAACGAGAAAAGCCCATGGACTTCAATATTTCGTTTCGTTAAAGTTTATGTTGTGAATTTAAATGTTTGGTTGGTTTTGTAGTGCCATCTATCGTTTTTATTTTGGGTCACGTGATTCCGCCTGGGTGTGACTGCTATGGTGGTGTGTTAGGAAGGGTAAAGTCTCATTAGAGCGCACTCCATTAGAGCTTATCCCACTAGAGCGCCAAAAATATTTTAGTCCCATTAGAGCTAATCCTATTAGTGCGCATCTCATTATAGCGCGAAGAACTAGTATCAATAGAGCGCAAAAAAAAAGACAAATACATTTGTTAACTGTTTTGTTAATTTGTTAATTTATTTTAAATTTAAACTTTCATAGTTTTCAATTCAAACTTTAATACAGTTTCAAATTTAAAATTTACTACAATTAATTATAATAACTCTGATTATGGCTAATACCAGTTATCATTTCAATAGCATCTATGCTCCCATCATTATACATTTTCGACAGTCTCTGAATGCGTTTTTCAATGTCCAAACATTTCTTGTTAGAACATACCACTTCTTGTCCTGCAGTGATTTGCAGTCAGGTAAATAAGGAAATTGCCTGCTCCTCAGGAATTGCTGTAAGTAGACGCCAAATGTTTGGATGATGTTTGTTGACCATCCCTTGCAATGATTGTTAGTTCAAAGATTGATTTGGTATACATTCCACATTTGTATAGGAATGTTTACCATCCACTGTTTTTCCAAATATTCGAATAGAGGCTCCAAAACATGCGCAGCGGAGGAGCGAAGCTGTTGAAAGATTGTCCGTATAAGCAGTCTTGGTGCAAATCCCAACGCCATCAATTGCCTGACTTGTAACCGAACAGTATCATCTTGTGCATAAGTGTTCGCTAATCCAAGACTTTGAACCTGACGCCATACAGCCTGTGTGAGACGGAAATAACAACCTCGGTGTGTAGCATTGGGGAATTCATCCCGGACAGCTGCTATCAAACCGGTCTCGAAATCTGACAAAAACGTCGTTGGATTTAAGGTTAATCCAGCTTGATGTGCCTTTGTCTTTAACGTATTAAAAACGGATGCATAAGCATCGCGTGTTTTACTTAACATCAGGCAATAAGCAACAGGAAGTTGTTTTTCGGCGACAAAAATGTGGAGTGTAAACAACTGTAAGTATAAAGTTGGAACAGCGTCAAAAGTTCCATCCATTGCAATGACATCAGCCATGCACAGTTCCCGAAGATTAGTTGAACTGCAGAATATGAGAATGTCGTTTTCACCAATCGCTTCAAGTAGAAACGGTTCTCCATTAACGGTTGTTCGCAGGTGTTCCGGGATGTCAATCTCGGCTTTAGTTTCAGGTAATCTAGGAATAACGCGTCCTCGGTGACGATATAAGCCACTTCGAACTGACCGAAAAGCTGGAATAGAAGATGCAATAACAGGATTTGCTGCAAAAGGTGCTGTTGCCCGTCGATAAATGTTGTCTATCGATTCTGCTGTATTTGTTGATTCTTCCCTCATTCGTGTAACCAACTGGCGAATGTGTATGTCTTCTATATTAGGCGGATGTGTACGAACTCCATTTCTTACTTCAGCATTTTTGTTTTCCTCGTCTGTCTTTATGCGTCCCGAACACCCCTTAACTATACATCTCCAGAAAATATTATCATCCGCGCTTTTCCTATCGAATCAGTGGGTGTAACCGGTCAGGCTTACTGCTGTTTTTTTCTTTTGCCGTTTTCGTTACTACTATATCATCCATGATGATATTTTAAAGTAATATTTGTGTAATCAAAATTATAATTTGTAAAACAAAATGTGAATTTATATTAAACTTTTCTAAATGTTGAACACACATCCAAGAATTAATTTTGTCCTTTCAAAACATCCTGCACCAATCATGTCCCCCAGGTAACAAACACTAAGCTGACAAAGTTGTTTGTTGTTTTGTAATATTGTGTTAAAATATATGCAGATAATTATTATATACTGGTATGTTCTTTAAAGACTGAATGCATGTATGTTTTCCATAATAATGGAAAATTGGCTTTAGTGATCTCAATAAGAACTGAAATTGCTCTGTCTGCTTATGTTTATTTGGTTAAGACAGGTTTGTGTCTTTGTTGTAAAAACATGTGTTACCTTCCAAAAAACACAGCAAAACATTTAATTAGGCATTGCCTTTGATGGCTCCTGGAGTAAACCCCCAAAATGTAACACCTGTATACCTTTGAAAAACTAGCCAATTCAAAACATGTCAAATAGGGACAGTGATAAAAAAATAGTTATGGAAATTTGTCAAAAGAATATTAATATAATAGAAACAATATATGACTGTAAGTATTCAAATGTGATGGCAATTAAATCATGTTGAACTTCATTTTTTTTCTCCTAGCCCTACTGTGAATGCCCTCTAGTGAGATTTGTTTGCACCATAATGGGATTAGCCATGATGAGACAACTACCAATTTCAGTGCCTCACTGAGCTGCACTCAAGTGGGATGCACTCTAGTGTGACTATATCGTTAGGATGCGGCTTAGAGTGAAGACGTCCACTGCAGTGTAGCAGTATAACTACCCCGCCAGAGCAAGCACGCTTGGTCGTATTCCGTTAGGTAGGAGAGAGCCAGGCCAGGAATATGAAAAGGTTAGGGACAAGGTCTTTCATCGACCAACAGCCCGGCGCTACATGGCTCGTCCAAGAAACGCAGAGGTCTTGCGACAATACACGTTTTAGACTGAGAATAGCTATTCCTTCGTCATTTTGCACTGGCGTCTCTCTCTCTCTCTCTCTCTCTCTCTCTCTCTCTCTCTCTCTCTCTCTCTCTCTCTCTCTCTCTCTCTCTCTCTCTCTCGATCGATCGATCGATCGATCGAGCGGATAACGTAGCGACTCTGCGACTAAGACAGCGACTCAGTCGGCGACCAGAAGACCCATTCTGCGACCCTGCAACAAGTCTGCGACCCAGTCGGTGACTGCGACCGAGGCTGAGACACAGTCGGAGACTAGAGTAAGGCCAGTAGGTGACTCTGCGACAAGTCGGCGAACCTGTAGACGACTGAGACAAACATGTGACAATCAGCGACCCTGCGACCAAATAGGTGACCCAGTCGGAGACTCTGCGACAAGTCGATGACTGCGACCAGTCGGTGACCCTGCATCTAGTATGCGACCAATTCGGCGACACCCACGAAGCCAAAAATAAGACGGTATCTCGCTGAGGGTAGGAGTCTATCACACTGGATTGCCAGTTATCAGACAGATTCAGCGTGGTATCACTCCCTAATACAAGGTCTATCATACAGAATCCGAGATTGCGTGACTCTGGCCAGTATAGCCGATGGATTGTTCCGCTACAATATGTTTACTTAGGGTCGACAGGTCACCACATTGATCTCATTAACATATTCGTATAATTACCCAGTACTGTATTTTGAACAACAATAGCACGTGGCTCGAGACGTTTGTTGCGCAATACTTCTAACACTTAACAATTATAACCTATTTCTTGACGTTTTTTCTTCTCTTTTTTTTTTCTAACACAGACATGTATAGCTAGATTCTACTGAGATGTTTTTCAAATTTCCATTAAAAAAAAGCACATGACATGATGGACTTTATATAGAGTGAGAAGCAATGCTAATGCCTGATGAATATACAGTGTTTTTAACATGTTAACTAAATTGCAAATGTGCAGGGTTATTTTAATTTAACTGAACAAAACCCATTGGGTTGGAAAAATAATTTTTTAGGTGTTTGTACCAAGACATGGAAATCACAGTCGTTAATCACATCACATTTAAACAACGTACAGTCAACGTATTCATTTTTACTCCGACACCTGAACTACCATTTACTTAGGCCGATAAATCAGTTTTTCGCTATAACTTTATCCGAGCAAGTAGAAGAGATTTAAAGCCGGAAGGACTTGCAGCCAGTCAACGGGCTGATGGCTTTCCATACGCATGCGATCGGACCACTGACCAAAATTTAGCAGATAGTGTGGCGGTAAGTTAACTGGATTTCAAGCAACCTTAATACTTGCCAATCGGCATAATTAGAACACTTGCCAGGTGTATTGGGAACGAGAAAATAATGCAATTTATTGCATTGTACTTTACAAAATATGTTTCCCTTAGAAATGTTAATTACTGCAGTACAGCACCGAGTAGTACAGGCACAACCGTATTTGTCAAACGTTGGATCGAAAACAAATCAAAATTGTTCATCTCCCTCAACCTATCATGTGGTGTTAGAGAGTGACAATCGGTGTACACATTACTCCAATAAAGTCAAGGGAAATCTTTCTTTTTTATAATTTAGTTTTTCAGATATTTGATAATGTCAGGTTAATAAACCATGGACAGTTGATTATACTTTCATTTTCAGCTGTCAAGAGCTTACTCTAATACACGTGTTTCGTTTTTCTCGGTGTGAATTAAAGACTTCATACTCAGAATGCGTCAACAGTAAAATTGTATTCATTAGTTATTGGAAACAATGCATTCAATTATATACTAAACATTACCACGTTCTGTACATATATGTCTATCGGGCAGAGGTTGATCATGAAAACAGTTTCGTTTTGAATTCGTCGTAGCACAATCTCGCATTTTAAACTGCCTTATCATTTCCTGTTTGCTCAACCATAAACATAAATTATCACTTTTCCTGGAAATCCAATAGACATATTTGGAAACTGACAGTTTTGCAGTGTCTGAAAAGTTGTGAAAAAATTAAATACATGTAAATTTATATATTTGATCATGGGTGGACACGTTTTCAAAATGCAATTTTATCTACTGGACAGACTAAAAATTCTGGTTGCATAACAAAATCATCTAATTGTCAGATTGCAGATATGGACGGCAATTTAAAGTTTAAAATGGAACAATATAACTATTATTCAAAAGCAAGCACCAGATTTATTGTGATCATGCTAAAATGAGTGCCAGCGTATATGTTCTATTTCATGCCCATATCATATTTTATTGCTTTTGCATCATGGAGAACAATTAAATGTGCTTCAAATTTTAAAACATTGCCAGCATAATTTGGTATTTGACTATGCAGGACAGGATGGAGGATGGTGGTATTTTTAAGATATCTCCCCCACCTCAGCAAAACTAAAGAAATATACACCCACAAATGTACAGTCACTTGTAATTTGAAATTTGATCATCATTTTATTCTTGTTCAAGTTTGTTTGATATCATGTGCATTTTCAGTTATTATGACTCAATGGTCTCAAGTAATAGAAAATAGCAAAATCAACAAATTGTGTAAAATTCAACAAATAATTTATTTTCCATGAACACAAAGTAAAAATATAAAAGGAACTTACGGTAATGCAAATGAAATCCCAAATAATCTTAGAATTACTAACACAAGTCCTAAGGAATAAAGTTCTAAATACACATCAGAGGTATTCCAAATAAATTCTAATGCTGGAGGTGTTAATGTGCCTTTTGTGGCCGGTAGTCCTTATTTTACTAATGTACCAATGGCCTTAATTGTATTGATGTGCCAAAAATCTTTTATTGAATCAAGGTAATATAATCCAAATTTTTCTTGTTGAACTCACTATAATTCAAAGTTCTGTCTCTTTTCAAGAATATTATAAAGTACATTGCATTTCCAGAGAAAAATAAATGAAATAATTTCACTCAAATCAATTTACTGGACACAACAAAAAGACTGAATCTGCTTCAAGATCATACTGCATGGATAAATATTTTTTTTCTAAATAAACAAGGTTATAAAGTCCTATACTGGACCTAAGTCACAATTAGCATTTTCTGAAAATGCTATGGCTTAATGGGTGTTTTTTTCTTCTTTAATGTTGCTTACCACAGGTAGCAATGAACACCAAATTAGAAAAACATGTTTATTTTAATTTACATGTAGAACAACTGGTTTCCACCATTTGTTTAAATTACTATAAGTATTATGCTATCATCTGTTGGTCCATTAATTTCTTACTGATATTGTTTCAGCACAATAACTTAAGTGTTTCACTATCAATGGTTATGAATGACTTTCATATGTGGTAAGGTAGAAGCCTCTCTATTTCACAGTCGAAAGGTTAATGGTAAAGGTCACTTGCTTGTAAACAATAGTATTAGTTTAACATCACAGATCTGTACCAAACATTATAGATTGCTTGCACTTGTGATAAGGAAAATGTCTATATTTTTATGATATGGAGGACATGGTTACTGACTGAAAGAACAAAAATGATTTCTGCAAAATAATTTTGATTCTCCATCACATACATTGACCAATTGTACTAAGTGTAAGAAAAAAATTGAGGTCAAATGAATGGAGCAGATGTTTTCACCAGAAAAGCTTAGTTCTTGATCATCTACCTTCACATTCGTTTGTGCTTCACTTGTGCTATTAGTATGAAGTCTGTATATTTGGGTGTTAGGAGGTCAAAGATGAAGGTCACTGGTTCAAAGAAATATGTTTTTTTTTTGTAAAATAACTTTGTAGAATAAGCTCTTGTCCAAGCTCTGTGGATGGTATACACTTATGACAGTAAATAAACCTCTAGATCTTGCTGTCTAAAGGTCAAATATCAAGGTCATGGTAAGTCTAATATAAAAATGGTTTCTTTACAGTAAATATACTTCAAACTTGACCAAAGGTTATTGGGACCTGATGGTAAATGGTCTCTAGAGTAAAAAATTCCATTCCAATTTCTATTGAATGCAAAGTAAGTGTATATAATATGACCTACTCTGTACTTTTATCTATTTTTTGACAAGGTAGGTGTATATAATATGACCTACTCTGTACTTTTATTTATTTTTTGACAAAGTAGGTGTATATAATATGACCTACTCTGTACTTTTATTTATTTTTTGACAAAGTAGGTGTATATAATATGACCTACTCTGTACTTTTATCTATTTTTTGATAAAGTAGGTGTATATATGACCTACTCTGTAGTTTTATCTATTTTTTGACAAGTAGGTGTATATAATATGACCTACTCTGTACTTTTATTTATTTTTTTGACAAAGTAGGTGTATATAATATGACCTACTCTGTACTTTTATCTATTTTTTGACACTAATGAGGATGATCCTCAAGAATGTCAAAAAGTATTGAATTAATGTGGCAATTTAGTAGACATGACTTCCATTGTGTAGATTCTGTAGAACACATAAATTACAGATGCATGTAGTGACAAGGCTTTGACAACTGGTGATAATGGTATGGTACAAAGATTTTCCACAATAGAGGAATATGGCAATTTAACTGCTCAATATATTTGAATATACTCAATAAAAAATGCCTATTTAGTTATCCAAGAAGTATTTTTTCTTGGCCTAAATTTTTTTTAGTACCAAGTAAACATGCATGTATTTCAATTTCAACAAAATACTGTACAGTCTGGATTAAGACAAACAAACATATATAGACATTTTTCACACAAGTGAAGAGTACATGTGTGTTTTGATGTTCCCTTATTAATAGTTAATTTAACACAATGCAATGAAAGTATTATAACATGTTGTACAAAATCAACTACCATAACTACATACATAAAGATTTAAGGAAGGAAACACTGCAAAAAAGAAAAAGCAAGATCAGAACAATGTCAGTGCTAATTTCTTGTCTATAAAATGCATATAGTGAGTGAATTGTATGCTTGAAATTCTTTTATTTGATATCTATTTATTCACTTATCTTGCTACAAAACTACTTGAAGACCATTGTGCACATACTTTCATTATAATGCTTTTATATATATATATATATATATATATATATATATATATATATATATATATATATATATATATATATATATATATATATATATATACATACATACATACACACACACACACACACACATACACACACACAAACACAAACTGGGGAAAGAAAGTAGTTGCAAGAGTGATGTCACCCCTGTGGCAATATCAAATTTATTTCACATATGTTTCCATACCTCATTATGAAATATATAATAAAGGGATCAGTCTCAATAAAACATGAGATTCCTGATATACTGTACTACTCATAACACAGGCATGATAGACCCGATTCGATTGATGGTGTTTAATCTTTGATACTTAATTTTATGTTTGCTGTTTCAATACTCGGCTTTTGGGAATCAATCATAATGTGATTTTACATTTGTTTGTACACCATACATACAAAAATTCAATTGAGAAAAGTTTACTTATCCTGACACATGTAATTGTTATACATATTTGCTGGTTATTTGACCATTCATAAGTTACTAGTTTAAATAGTTCAATATACTGTAAAAGAAACAAAATAACAACTAAAAGAAACAAGCAAAACCAACAAATAAATGTTTTACTTATTAGCAGAAAAGACTGTGAAAAATAGAAAAATAAGTATTCACATATATTCTTATGTATGCTACTGAAAGTTGTATTTCAATATTTAGGCCTCTTTCAGTTTTTTTTTTTTTCGCCTTTGTTTCAGAATGGACTGATCTTAAAGTCAAGACTGTAGTTCACATGTATGTAATCTATAAGATGGTGCCATAAAATGAATAAAAGTGACACCAAACAATAAACTGTATTCTTCATGTATTATTTAAACTTTTTAAAAATTGTTTTCCACATGAATCATGTAAATTGTCAGTGTCTCAACTTACATTATCTGTTTCTATTTGACTATTGCTATTACCCATACATGTCACAAAGTTTTAGGAATTGTGAAAGACTGATTAAGTATAATAATATTAATAGTTTAAGCACTGACTTTAACTCACAAACCGAATTATCATGGAGTAATTGGGGATATGCAAGTGTTGATTGCAAGCAGAAATTAAGCGACAATCAAAATTTTCGTGCAATGCTTGTTACCCAATTAAAATGGAGGTAAGACAATGTGATACAATTCTCATTTGAATATAGAACCAAAATAAAGCACCAAAACCCCTTATAGGTAAATTAACAATCATTAAAGATGGAAAGTCTGAAATCTATTGATATTGCCATTCGATAATGTGTGCAAAAACCAAAAGCATTTTAGAGGGAGATTACCATAATGCTGCAGTAAATGATTGCTTGTTACTATTGTTGCTCAGAATGGCAATAACTTAAAGAAAGCATGAGAAACCATTTCTAAAATAGTCAATATTTCCTCAAAATGTGTAAAATGTTGGATGTCAAAACTAATTAAGACAGGACAATAAGTTTTGTGACATATTTATCCATGAGACACTGGACACTTGTTTCTTCTTAAAAATTGCACTTACATGCAATTAATCAGACATGTTCAAAGAGTACAAAAATCACATTTTCTTTACTTAAGACAAATTAGTTTATGGTAACCTTAGGGTGGTATTTTATTTGTTCACAACAATTTTTCCTCCTCTGCTATATACCTCAGGCATGGAAAGGCATAGTAATCCACGTTATCTGTGTGTTTGTGATATAGTATGTTTTATATATACATATATATATATATATATATATATATATATATATATATATATATATATATATATATATATATATATATATATATATATATATAAGAAGAAGAAGCAGCAGTTGCATCTAAATTTTTGTTCTCTTGATTTTAAATCCTGCTACTCTGCCTTTAGTTGTATCTTGAGACTTTGTCTCTGCTTGAGCATTCATGTTGCTGATCAGACCAATCTGGGCCCAGAAGGGTCTGTTGCAGTTGGGACATGGATGTGCAGGTTGCTGACTGGGAGATGTGAAACTGCTGTTCCTGGATTTGCGCATTGCACATTTTTCAGCTGCATCCACCAGACTTGGGTCAGTGCCAAAATTATTCAGTGAGGTTTTGTGTCCTTGCACCTGTTCTGTTGACCACCATGAGATCTCTTGCTTTGCTGTAACTCAGGATCGAACATCTTGTTGGGTAGGTGTTCTTCCAGCATGCGGACAACATGGCCACCCCATCAGAGTTGTGCCTTGCACAGCATGGTGTGGATGCTTGTCATGCCAGCCTGAATGAGCACCTCTGTGTTTGGTACCTTGGCCAGTCATCTTATCATCAGCAGTTTTCTCAGGGAGCTCAGGTGGAAGTGGTTAAGATTTTTAACATGGCAGCTGTACACAGTCCAGGTCTTGCAAGCATAGAGGAGGGTGGGAAGTTTAAGTTTGGTGGCAAGCTTGATGACTCTCCTATCCCAAACATTGGAGTGGAGTCTGCCAAATGCTACACTGGTTTTTTAATACTGGTGTTGACCCCATTGTCTATGTGGACTGCTTGTGAGAGGGTGCTGCTAAGGTATGTGAACTTGTCCACATTTTGGAGCTTTCTGCCACTGACTGTGACAAATGGTTCCAGGTAGTCTTTTCCAGGAGCTGGTTGATGCAGAACTTGGGTCTTGCTGGTGGAGATGGTGAGTCTAAAGTTGGTACACACTGTGGAAAATTCGTCGATGTTCTGTTGCATGCCTGCCTCTGTGCTGGAGTTGAAG
Source organism: Potamilus streckersoni (assembly GCA_016746295.1). NCBI lineage: Eukaryota > Metazoa > Mollusca > Bivalvia > Unionida > Unionidae > Potamilus > Potamilus streckersoni. The sequence goes on along the minus strand of JAEAOA010002284.1, from coordinate 145,307 downwards.
GCACACTCATCTCAAAAAGGAAGTTGTGAATGTTCTCAATTTGGAATTTGATTTTGGCTTGAAGCCTCCTCAGGTTGAATATCTTCCCATCTGGATGGTATAGGAGACTGACTCCCACATCACTGTCCTTTAAAATGTCTATAAGCAATTGATGGAGAACATAAGGTTGAAGAGAGTGGTGGCTAAGAATCAGCTCTGTTTCATACAATTCATCAAAGGGTATCAACTAGTTACCCTGGTCCTGGACTCTAGCAAGCATGCCATCATAAAATTGCTTCACCATTTCAATGAAGACTTATGGAGATCCAAATCTGGCCATGATATTCAAAAGGTCTTCCCAGATGACAGTGTCAAATGCCTTAGTCAGGTCCACAAAGGTGGTGTAAAGCTGGACATTTTGTTCCTGACACTTTTTTGCAATTGCCTTACAGCAAAGATCATGTTGATGGTGTCTCTCTTCTTTCTGAAGCCACACTGACTTTCTGGCAGTAGGTCATGCTCAAGGTACTGTGTGAGTCTGTTCAGCAGATGCCTAGCGTAGACCTTGCCTGTGATGCAGAGTTGAGAAATTCTTCTGTGGTTGTCATAGGATTGGCGATTTCCTTTGCTTTTGTAAATGTGGATGATGGATGCATCTTTGAATTCCTGGGGTGTGCATTTCTGCTTCCACATCCCACCAATCATCTCTGTTAGGATGGAGTCTGCTTCTAGAGCATTCCCACTAGACAGGAACTCAATGTCCTTATGAGTTTCTAGCACTGTTGGAGGGTCAGCCAATCTCTTGTTGAACTTTACAAGGGGTAGGTTATTGATTACTTCATCATTGATGGAAGAGGGCCTGTTGAGGACACCATCAAAGTGTTTCGCCCAGCGCTCCGTTATCTTCACCTTCTTGGTTATGAGAGTGCTGCCATTGGAGATTAAGAATGGGGCTGTGCCTGATGTTACTGGGTCATAAACATCACGAAGAGCACTATTAAATTTTTCATGTCATGTCTGTTGGCAAAAGACTGAATATCATCTCGTGCAGGACAGCTTGGCAGACCCTGCTGAAGGCATCTTTCTTTGCAGTGGATTTGGGGTCGATGCTAAATGCATGGAATAGATGGTGCTTTTCCTCTAGCAAGGACTGTATTGCTTCACAGCTCTCATCAAACCAATCTTGGTGCTTTTGCGCAGTGATGCTGAGGATTTCAGATGCATTAGAGTACACCAGCTGTTTGAAAGCTGCCCAACATTGCTCTATGTCATTTGTATCAGAGTCTGTGGTTTCTAGCAGGCTTGTCAGCGCTTCAGACAGAACTTGCTCAACATTGCAGTTTTTCAGCTTGCAGATGTTGAGGCATTTTGGGACTTTAATTTCCTGTGGGCATCTGGGAGGATAAATTCTAAGGTTCATCTTGGATATAAGTAGCCTGTGGTCTGTCCAGCAGTCAGCACCACACATCGCTCTGGTCACAGGGACATCCTGCCTGTCACTCCTACAGATCTAGATGTAGTCGATTAGATGCCAATGCTTAGACCGTGCATGCATCCAAGTTGTTTTGTTACAGTTGGGCAGACAGAAGATAGTATTTGTGATCAGGAGATCATATGTTGCTCACATCCTCAAGAGCAGATGTCCATTGCTGTTGCAGTTGCCAATGCCATGTCTACCAATAACTCTCTCCCATGAGATATGATCCATGCCAACTTGGGTGTAAATAATCACCAAGAGTGATCAGTTAATCTGACTAAAGCAATCAGAGCTTCCAGATTATGGTAGAAATTGTCTTTGACTTCCTCCAAGTTGGCCAGGGTTGGTGCATAGACACTAATGAGTGTGGCTTGCTTTTTTCACAGTAAGAGAAGCTTCAGTTTTATTAGCTGGTCATTAAGTCCCCTTTAGGAAGCCAGAGAGCTTATTCATCAGACTTGTCTGGACAGCGAAACCAACTCCAGATTCACGATGTTTATTGGTGCCATGTCCGTTCCAGAAAAAGGTGTAGCCAGCTCCAACATCAGTCAACTGACCCTTATTGGCCATGCAAGTTTCACTCCGGGCTGACACTTCTATCTTGTAGCAAACAAGTTCTCTTACAATCAGGGCAGTTCTGCTCTCTGGTCTGTGAGCCTCTGCATGATCCAATAAAGTGTTTATGTTCCATGCACCAAGGGTGAGGAAAACCTTTCAGATTTTCTTTGTGTTTTCACCACAAGAATGGGATTTTCTCCAGCCATGGTAAACTGGTCTGGGTAGTTGAAACAGGTTTTTTTAATGGCACTTTTTCTAGCCACTTCCTAAGGCTACAGAGGTAAGCAGCGCTATCCTAAGGAGGACTGCTTAGTGGCTCAGACGGCTTCCAAAATCCATTTCTGCTTCAGGTCAGTGGAAGACAACCCTATGGCCTGAGCTGCATGTGTGCAGGTCCACTACTATGGCTGCCAGTGCATCCACACCTGCATCACATCTCGCCCATCGCCAAAGGACTTGAGTTTGGGTGATGACATCAATGACTTGTGCGTGAGTTGGATTAAAGTGAGTGAGAGTTGTGCTGCATCAACCTCACTCTCTTGTTCAAGCCCCACTTTGTCCAGTGGCAAGATGTAGTCTAAATGGCTGGAATGGAGACTGGATGCAGTGGATGACCAAAACGTTCTGTGTGTCTTGCCGTGCTCTTAGCGCTTCATGTCACTTTGCTGGGTCTGCCTTCCTGCCTGTTGACCAGCTGGTGATTCCTTCTCTCAGTCCGTCGGATCTAGTCTTCACATGCTTGGGTGACAAGCCTTATCTCACCGAGGGTTTGAGTTCCACTGGCTATTCTGAACCTGCGCATACTACAGCTTCATGGAGCCACAGGTGAGAGCTGAACACCAAGTGGAGACCAAAGATGGACTAGCTACCCCGACAGAAGTATGATTGCTATCCCTACCAGAGGTGCTACCCCTCCATGAGCACCCCTTACACCACCTCTGACTATAAGAATTCACATCATAGACATATATGGGGTTATCAGAGATATGGGGTTATTCTTTTAAACACCATATATTGTAACTAGTGCTATCTATGATGCAGAAATAGATTGCCTGTTAAATGGGTATATACTTTATTTACTTAATGCACATGCAATATTTTCATAGGGTTTTAACGTCAGGTATGGAACCTTGTGTCTTGTTTTGGCTGCACCTGTATTTGTTTCAAACACTATTGGCTTTCATTGTGATATGACACTTGATGGGACCAAAGATGCCAATATTTAATTTGTGGGGGAGATGACGTGTGTGGAGAAAGCATGAAGATAATTACATTCTTTATTTCTAACCCACTCGATTTGCATCTGGGAGAGCATCGGATCTTTGCCCATTGTATAGATTGAAAGTGTTTTCTTACAGTAATGGAACTCTCTAAGATTACAAAGACCAGCAGAAAATGTGAAAAAACAAAGGTTTAGCAATTTTAAGCCCTATTTCACTATTTTGGAGAAAACCCTAGGTCTTGGCACAACCCAAAGTATCTTTACCTCAACAGAGTGTAAAAGATGGCTCTTGTGTTAAAACTAGATTTTTTATTTAACAATATATGGACAAAATGGTATAAAATATATCAAGGTGGTCCTACCAGCTGTATGTGGTGAGCACAACAGTTCACCTTGAAAAATATTTTCATGATATGTGGAAGCTAAATAATGCTATAAGGGCCTTACCATGATATGGTCTTTCTTGCTATGGATAACATTGCTAGTGGTGAGTGTTTAACTGTCCCATTTTTCATCCAAACCTGTTACACCCCTTACTAGATACAAAACATAGTTGGAGTACATTAACCAGATTGTTTTTTTAAATCAGGTAACCCATTGCATTTTGTTAAGCTATTGATCAGTTGAGTCAAATCTGTTTATTGTCAATAGCAAACACAATATAAGGCTTCCCATTAACAGTGTCAGTGTAAATTGAAACATTTATGTGCAACAAAACAACATGCAGGGACTTAAAAGGTTTTTGCTGAAATAATTCTCTTCTCCTGGATGGTCAGATAATACAGAAATCTTTTGTTAAAAATAAATGTAGATAACAATGGCTTCTTAGTTGTACCAGCTTAGGTGTTGGAAAACCAAATCTGAGCTTACAATATACTGTATGATTGAACCCACATCCAGACTTAAGTCTTTTTAATTTATTTGGAAAAGTGCAAAGTATATCCAAATCGGGAGCTTTGTAATACAAAGAAAGTCCAAATGAACACATGTTCAAATGAAGCAGCCAGGCTAAAAGAAATGGGAAGGTGCTGTCCCATGTAAGACTTGCATAAAGAGCTAGGTGAAACTAACAACATTGACTGTTTGAAAATGGAATGATGTGCAAAAGTACATGCAGTGAGAGTCCTGTAACACAAACAGCCTTCTTACACAGACAAAAATGGGTACAAATGAAGCAGCCAGAAAGGTGCTTGGGAATGTATATAATGGTCCAATGTATGACTTAAACACTGAGTGAAACCAGCAACATTGACCATAAGAAAACCGAATGACTTGGGATCCTAGTAATATGTTAAAAAAAGACAGATGAGTCACCTTATGTACAAATGAAGATTCCAGGTCAGCCAGAAAAGCGGTCCCTTATTCGACTTGCCTAAAGAGCAGTGTTAAACTAGCAACAGTGATCATGAGAAAAAGAAACTAATTCTGTCTAGGGCGACTGATATTCAGAAATGTATACAGGCTACTTTCTTATCAATGACTTTGTGACTTTGAAAATTTTTGTTGTAGCAGTCTTGGCTCAATTTGATTTGGCTGTATGCATATCCAAGTTGGCTGGTCAAAATGAAAATATTAATGGAAACAAATTATAGTTCATGACCTTATGCTGGAAACATGTGGTTTGTTGTAGTTCATTCAGATATGCTAAAAAGAGCGGGTACAAAACTAGACAGCTTTGGCTTCTCATTTTTCTGTTATTAATAGATGGCATCATACAGCAGTGGTGCTCTGGGTTAAATATCAGTGTTTCGAACGATGTGTATTTTTGCCATTCTGCTGAAGAGACACATCATATTATAATTTTCTAATGACATTTTTCAAGATCTTGCTTCGGTTTCTCTGCAGAAATATTTGGTCACTTCATTGTATATTGTTAGAGATTGTGTTGATTTATTTTTGTTTGTTTGCCAAGATGTAAATTTCATCATACTCTTTTGGCTTTTATAGAGAGACATTGTTAGACACAGAAACCTTATCAAAGGTGTGATCTTATGTGTATCAGTGATGGAGTCATCATTGACTGTCAACATAGACATTGATATGGTGGCAATGCCATCTACCACATTAAAAGCCTGACATTTTTGTAGACAGCTCATTGGTGAGTTTAGCCCAGTAAGGTGTTCTCAGCCTAATGCAGATTTTTTCCAGGTGAACATCTTGGGAATCATTGATCTTTGGGTTTAGCATTATTATAATCCCATTATGAGGAGTATGATGTAAAATTATAATTGACCTGGAAGGTGGGAGGGAGAGTTGATTCCTAGGCAGATATGTTATTGTTTTGTGCACTGGCAACACAGGGATGATTTTAAAGAAAATGTGTTTCTATCTGAAAATGATACTATCATTAACAGGCCCTTCAACAAGCTAGCCTAGAGTCACAGTCAGTGTGCCTTCAGTTCAAAGGTGTAGTTAGTGTCTTTTTCTTTGAGAGATCACATTAGTGCAACCGAACATATCTTTTTGGAATATACCTTTTGAGGTTTTGTGTGTATGTGTGTGAATGCATTTTTGTGTGTATGTGTCTTTGGGGAGTTTTTCTGACTGTGAGTTGAGGACAGATGTTATACACTGTAAAGGAAAATTTATTGTAGAGGGTGTTTCACCTTTTATATATATAATATTTGTATTTTTTTAGCTTTTATCCATGAGTATGTTATATACATCTATATGGTGTGATTGACCTTGGTCAGTAATCAAGTTGATGGCCTACCTGACTAGTAACATTTATTCCTAAACAATGTGATACATCACTATTATTTCTCTATGATTTTAGATTCAACTTTCAGATTATATTAATGGAGGTGAACATGCCTACATTTACCTGTGTTTAGTTCATTAGTTTTTCACTTGGAAATTCCTGATCTTCTTGACAACTTGGTTTCAGAAAGGAAGTTGATGTTCATCCTGGTTCTGTTGTTGTGTTGCAACATATATATTTTTGTTGTTTATTTAAAAATCAAACTCATTCTCACCTTAATATACAAAGTGGAATAACTCTTTTTGTTATGTATTAAACACTGATTTTCTCTATACTGTTAATTCTCTTTATTCTAATCATTGTGACAAATGACAATCACTCAATGTCAAACAGGAACAAGATCTTGATATCTGTTTGTCTCATATGACTATTAGTGAAACTGAAGCCAGACAGGCACCTGCTTATTATTTTGTAAAAAATGTCATTCTTATAAGAAAATGAGATCACTTAAGGTACCCATTGATGGCAAGTGGTCAGCAAGCTATAAAATGATCTTCTGATTTCTTAATGGCACAAAATACTTAGTCTAACCCATGAAACTCCCTTGACTGGCCAGATAGTGGTCAGTAAGACTAATCACAAAATCTTGAATCATTTTAATTGGCCACAAATTAAAAGTGACATTTGCAAATACTGTAGATCTGGTCACACTTGTCAGATAGTGGCAAAAGCCAATCAGAAGATACCTAGTACTTGCAGGCAACCTAGTCCTGTATTTGATGAACCATTTAGAAGAATAATGGTAGACTGTTTTGGTTCCTTACCTATGATCCAGTCAGGCAACCAATATTTGTTGACCATAATATCTACATCCACACTATTTTCAGAGGCAATTCCTTTGAGGAATATTAAACAAAAACCATGGTAAAAGCTTTGGTAAAAAAAAAAATTGTGTGTACAATATGTGGCCTTTCCAAACTTGTCCAGTATGATCAAGGGTCAAATTTTATGTCATTAATTTTTCAACAAATTATGCATGCATTAGGCATCCAACAATTTACACCTTCTGCCTATCATCCTGAAGTCAAGAGGCTTTAGATAGATATTGTCAGACTTTGGTCCCATGATATTGTTTTGACACCAGGAAAGATTGGTAAGTGCATGTTCATTTTTTTTATGTTAGAAAATTAATTCAAAAGGCAATATTTTTTGCTATTTTGAATTAGTTTTTGGACATATCAACTGTGGACCATTGAAGTTAGTGATTATACAGAATGAGAAACTTCTCCCAATCAGAAGATTCCGAATTAAATTTTCTTGACTGTTTCTGATTTAAAATATAAGTTGTTAAAGGCTTGTTAAATAGCAAGCACTAATCTTCATTCTACACAAACAAGAATGAAATTTAAATGCATGATATAAATGTAAAGGAAAGATTTCAATCTGGGGATAGTTATAGCTGTCTTACCCTTATCTCACATACATCTGATTCAGACTAAGTATTACAGTTTAAAAGAAAGTAAAATACTTAAATTATGTCATTAACACTCCTGGGAGTTGAAAAGAGAAATATCTTTGCCAGAGAAATGTGTTAAAGGAGTATGTTGATAGAGAGAGCCATATTAATTAATAAATCAGTCATTTTAGTTAGATTTGTCCCACAAATTGAGGACTTAAGCAGTGTAGTTATATATTTTGGGGTAACCAATCTTTGGAATTCAGAAATATTGAATAATTTGGATCAGAAACTTTCACAGCTAGGGCCACAAGAAAAAGAGTCTGCTAAAACAGCTATTATTTGAATATGAACTTGTTTCCAGAAGTTCTAACACAAGAAAATCTACCATTATTATTATTATTATTATTATTATTATTATTATTATTATTATTATTATTATTATTATTAATTTTTATTATTATTATTATTATTATTATTATTATTATTATTATTATTATTATTATTATTATTATTATTATTATTATTATTATTATTATTATTATTATTATTATTATTATTATTATTACATGTATTATTATTATTATTATTATTATTATTATTATTATTATTATTATTATTATTATTATTATTATTTAAAGAGGGTAACATGATTAGCTAAGAACTAATCTACCTTGAGGCCCTCATTCAAAGGACTTTATTTATTTTAGCTGCATCTCTGAAGCCACTTGATATAAGGCATTGGAGAAAGGAAACAGAATGGGCATTTCTAATCTCAACTGGAATACTATTCCAGAGCAAAGTTCCAGAGTATTGGAAACTTTTTTTAAAATAATTCCTTTTTTGGTTTGGGAATTTTGTAATGTTTGGTAGACATTGATCATTGGTGGGGAGTATTTCCAGGTAGCCAGTACTTGAATAATGATTGTAAATACTCAGGAGCACTATTATTGAATATCCTGTACAATAATTTGACTTTTCTCAAATAGATTTGGTCTTTAATAGGTAATATTTTTAACTTACCAGCTAAATTTTCCTTGCTTTCTTTCTGGATTGATATTAACTCAAAAGCTCTTTTTTGGAGATGTTCCAGCTTTGCTAAGTTTTATCATTTGAACTACCCCATACTGTATTACAGTAGTCTAAATAGGGTTGCATGTAACTTATAAAATAGTTTTATGTGCCTTTCAGGGAGAGAGTATCTTATCCTACTGAGAAGCCATAAACTTGAATTGACTTTTTTTTACTGATATGTTTGATATGTTCAGTCCATGATAGGTTATTGTCTACCAAAACACCAAGTAAACTATCGTGACAGACCATTTGCATACTTTTATCCTTCTGTGTAAGACATAGTTCATCACTATCAAGTTTTGTTCATTTTTTTCTGTGTTGAGATAAGTAATATTTTAGTTTTACCATTATTAACCACCATGCCATTGCATGTGTACCAGTTGTCCAGTTTGTTTAGGGCATTCTGTAGAGAAATTTTGAGTTGTTCATGCTTTGTGTTTTGGATGTCTGACAATGTTGTGTCATCTGCATAGAGATCTGTAGATCATATTGAGTCCCTTACTACAAGTGATAGGTCATTAATAAATAAAATAAACAGTAATGGACCCAGAATTGAGCCTTGTGGTACTCCACATCTAATTGTTTCAGGTTCAGACAGAACATTATTTATATAAACATGGTGTGTTTTCTCACTTAAGTAGAAAGTAAACCATCTAACTGTGCTTTCTTCATACTGGTAGATTTTCAGTTTCTTTAAAAGGATTTCATGATCCACCCTGTCAAAAGCTTTCCTGAAATTTATAAATACAGATCCTATTATTCTACCTTGGTCAAGTGCTTAAAATCATTTATCATTTAGGAGATCAAGGCAGTCTCACATGAATATTTCTGTCTAAAGCCTGATTGGTTAGGGTGTAACATCAAGTATTTGGTTAAATATGATATGAATGAATCATGGACATGCTTTTCAATCAATTATGACAAGTTTGGTTGTATTGAGATTGGCCGGTAGTTATCAGCATCATCCTTAGGACCAGATTTGTGAATAGGAGTTACTTTTGCAGTTTTCCATATTTTGGGGACAGATGAGGTTGCAATACATAAATTGATTATGAATGTTATGCTATCTACAATAGCAGAGGCAGAAGATTTAATGAGTTGTGGACCAATCTGATCAAGTCTTGTAGCTTTCTTAGTATCAAGTTCACTGAGATATTTCTTAACAAAGGTTTTTGAGACTGATGGAATAGAGAAACATACCTCCTTAGAGATTTTGCTGCAGCAGAACTTTTTCAGTTCATTAAAGTTGTTTTCAATCACTAGTTCTTTTAACTTTGTGGTAATATTGGTGAATAAATCACTGAAAACATTTGCAATGTCATTGTCATCAGTGACTATGGTGTCATTCACCAGAAGTGAGTGATTTTTATTTATCTGATCTTTGTGTGTTCCTCCAGTGAGTTCATTGAAGACTTTCCGAATGCAGTTTTTTTGATGATGTTGATATTGTAGATTCTTCGATGAATTCTCACAAACAGAAACTTTTTAAAAAATACAATAATTCATTATTTCCTATAGAATTATTCCATGGAACCTATCAAAAGCAATTGAAGTTCACATTGAATTATAATGTCTAAAGCAGATACTTTCCACATGCACACTGACTATAGAAAAGTGAACAGTGTCATCAAAACAGATTCTTTATCATTGCGGAGAATAGGTGACTGTATTGACAAAACTGGAAATGCAAAATAGGTCATCAAGTTTGACCTTTTGAAATGATTCTGAAAATTCCACTTATGGAAAGAGTGAAAGAAATTTCAGTATTTGCAACTCCAGATGGACTTTATCAATATAAATTGATCCATTTGGTATGAAAGGTTCTTTCTTCAGCTTTCTAGCATATAATATAAATGATTATATTTGGTATAGATAATTGTGACACTTACATTGATGACATCATCATCTACAATCACTTAGAAAATATTTGAAAATTCTTTCATTGATTCGGTGATTAAAATTTGACAATTAATTTAGGCAGAAATGAGTTTTCCATGCTTGTGTCACATTTTTTAGGACATATCATGGCACCCGGTCAAGTTAAACCTATATAATTTAAGGTCAAGACTATCAGCAAAAAGCAACTGATGCAATTTTGGGAATGGCTGGTGTTATGTGATTGAGCGTTTGTGATTTTTATTCATGGCAAAGTTGTAGTGATTATCTATAGCTGGATTTGGATGTGTATGTGTATAGGATCTACTTTAGGATGTTATGAATGTAAAATTGCATAGGATCTATAAATGGATGTTTATGTATGTATTTACAGTTAATATTAATAAAATTATTAAATATGTTGACCAGATTCATTTTCCCATTGGACAAGTTGGTCAGTTGGTACCTTAGAAGAATTAAGCTAATTCCTATTGGATGGATTAAATCATGTGAGTTCTTTTATGATTTGTCATGTTGAAGTTGTGATAATATGTGTGTTTTGGCTTTTTTGCCTGTATATAAATGGCTAGGAATGGACAGTTGTTTTTTTTTTTTCTATTTCTTGTGCTCTTGTTGTAATATCAAATCTGCAGATGCATTTTATGTTGTATTTAAAAATTATTGAGTAATGTGTTTTGCTACCTGCCCTATCCATATCAGTTGGGATGCCTCATTGTGTTCATAAGAAAGGCATTTAGTCTACATGATTAACCAATATCATACTCAAATTGCTGTTAAGATCCAAGCAGCTCATACTGGTACATGCTTATAATATACTTACTGACCAACCAACAGATACTATAATATATAAATAAACTAACAGCTAACCATCAGATACTGGTATATATAAATAAACTAACAGCTAACCAACAGATACTGGTGTATATAAATAAACTAACAGCTAACCAACAGATACTGGTGTATATAAATAAACTAACAGCTAACCAACAGATACTGGTATATATAAATAAACTAACAGCTAACCAACAGATACTGGTATATATAAATAAACTAATAGCTAACCAACAGATACTGGTGTATATAAATAAACTAACATCTAACCAACAGATACCTGTACAGTGTACATATTTGTGATATACTTATTACTTACCAGAAAGCAATATCTTTTGTCCTAATTTTTCAAAATTTTATGGGAAACACCTCAGCAAGATCTGTACAAAGGGGCATGCTCTCCCTACACAGTATCATAGCTATATTCTTATTACCCTCATTATCTTGCAGCACCTCTTCAGGTATCATCCCCAATCAACCAGTCCTTCCAATATGGCAGGGCAATTATTGTTGAAGAGGGAAGGTTTCAATCACATTAATGTTCCCACTTCAAGGGTGGGGGGGAGGGGAATAAAAAGATCACACTGAAGAGTCCATAATGGCTTCATAATGGCACTACTGGCAAATCTTAGACAAAATATAACAAGTTCAAACTAGAATATGAGAAATCATACACTCTGATGAAAGAAAACTTGTGACTTAAGGCTGAGAGTTTTGCCCAAACATAAATGCCAATTATATTCCCTTTTCTTGCATGTGAAAATGAAAAGTAAGAGAGAGAGAGAGAGAGAGAGAGAGAGAGAGAGAGAGAGAGAGAGAGAGAGAGAGAGAGAGAGAGAGAGAGAGAGAGAGAGAGATTCAGAGGATCATGAGAGTTACACTATTGCAGGTTCTGATCACTTATACAATTTGTGTCTGACACTTCCTTATAGCAACAACTGTTAGTTTTTACAGTTTATTTCCAGAAATAGCTGCATTGAGAATTGCCTTCTACTGCAGAGATGCCTGTTTATTGTTCCCCTATATTTCATTAAAAATTCCACAACAAAGCAGGCAAAAATGTTTCATGGTGATAAAGTGTTTATTTAGTAGCAATGATCTATATAAATACAAGTAGACTCTTCAATTATTTTCAGTTATTTTCCACATAAGGACATCATCAATGAAACTCAAAATTATTGAGAATAATGCCAAATTAATGTACTGGATAGCCACTAATAATGCTCCTAAATATTTACAATCACTATTCAAGTATAGGCTACCTGGAAATACTCCCCACCTGCGATCAATGTCTACCAAACATTACAAAATTCCCAAACCAAATAAGGAATTATTTAAAAAAAGTTTTCAATACTCTGGAACTTTGCTCTGGAATAATATTCCAGTTGAGATTAGAAATGCCCACTCTATTTCCTCTTTCCAAACCCAGTATATACAATGGCTTCAGAGATGCAGCAAAAATAAATAAATTCCTTTGAATGAGGGCCTCAAGGTAGATTAGTTCTTAGCTAATTGAGTTACCCTGTTTAAATAAAGTCATAATAATAATAATAATGCTCTATCTGATATTAGTCATATCCTCAACAAGCATGTAGCAAAGGTCATCAAGTTTTACTGATATGCTCAGTTTGAAATTATAAGTCACTTATATAAATAATGATAGTTACAATCAGGTACACATGCAGAATTATTTTTAGTGGGGTTGGGGCAAACATGTAAAGGTTAGCTATTAAGTTTTATGGATGTAGGTCAAAACATGTTTAGAATCGAAATGGAGGGGGTAAGTCCCCCTACCCAATTTGTAGGGGCTGCCATGGGTACAATATCTTACCTGTGATAACAATGTATGATAAATTTCATTTACTTATCTTTATAAATTGTATTGAGATAATTATACTTTGACAAATAGCTGACTGGATTAAGATGGAGTCAGTTAACTTGTATTTAATGAGGGGAAATTGATGTAAAAATTGACATGTGTAATGATTGACAATTGGTGTACAGCTTGATATGTTTAATGTTGAACAATTGTGTACAACTTGACATGTTTAATGATAGACAATATGTGTATAACCATATGTTTAATGATGGGCAATTGGTGTACAACTCAACATGTTTAATGATGGATAATGGATGTACAACTTGACATGTCCAATGATGGATAATGGTTGTCCAACCTGACATGTTTAATAATGGATAATTGGTGTACAACTTGACATGTTTGATGATGGATAATGGATATTCAACTTGACATGTTAAATGATGGATAATTGTTGTACAGCTTGACATGTCTAATGATGGATAATGTGTGTACAACTTGTCATGTTTAATGATGGATAATTAGTGTACAACTTAACATGTTTATTGATGGATAATTGTTGTTCATTGTGACATGTTTAATGATGGATAGTTGGTGTCCAACTTTACATGTTGAATGATGGATAATGGTTGTACAACTTGACATGTTTAATGATGGATAATTGTTGTTCAGCTTGACATGTCTAATAAGGAATAATGGGTGTACAACTTGACATGTTTAGTGATGGATAATTGGTGTGCATCTTAACATATTTAATGATGGATAATTATTGTTCATTGTGACATGTTTAATGATGGATAATTGGTGTCTAACTTGATATGTTTAATGATGGATAATGGTTGTACTTGACATGTTTAGTTGATAGATAATGGGTGTACAACTTGACATGTTTATTTATTTATTTATTTATTTATTTATTTATTTATTTATTTATTTATTTATTTATTTATTTATAGGCATATCTTGTTAGACAATGTCTGGAAAGTTGCAGCAGGCACATAAGAAACAACTTGAAGCTTGGATTGGAACTGGACCAAAGGACTTCCAGTTGCTGTACAGCATATCTCAAAACAGTGGTTATAATGCACAGACATTCCATCAAAAATGTGACAATGAGGGACCAACTGTCACAGTGCTGTACAATACAAACAACTCAATATTTGGTGGATACACCAGTGTAAATTGGAATCAGACTGGCAACTGGGAGAGCGAGGACATTGGCAACTGGGTCAGCGATGATAAAGCCTTCTTGTTTCAACTTCTTTACAGTGGAGCTAACCAATATAACAAATTTCCAGTCAAGAACACTGCTTATTCAATCTACTGTGCCTCTTCATACGGCCCTACATTTGGGAGTGGACATGATCTATGCAGCTTTACTAACTATGGTGAAGATTTTGGTGGGTACTATAAGCTGAATGGAAGTATGAATATTAACCATAGCTATAATAGCAATGGAATACAGACCTACCAGATCAACAATGGCAACATGACTGTAACAGATCTGGAAGTTTACAAATTAGTAGGTGAGTACAACTAGAAATATTGCATTTGCTGAATGTTTCAAATTTATTATTATTATTATTATGACTTTATTTAAAGAGGGTAACTCAATTAGCTAAGAACTAATCTACCTTGAGGCCCTCATTCAAAGGAATTTACTTATTTTTGCTGCATCTCTGAAGCCACTGGATATACTGGGTTTGGAAAAAGGAAATAGAGTGGGCATTTCTAATCTCAACTGGAATACTATTCCAGAGCAAAGTTCCAGAGTATTGGAAACTTTTTTTAAATAATTCCTTATTTGGTTTGGGAATTTTGTAATGCTTGGTAGACATGGATCACAAGTGGGGAGTATTTCTGGGTAGCCTATACTTGAATAGCCATGTAAATATTCAGGAGCACTATTATTGGCTATCCTGTACATTAATTTGGCTTTTCTCAAACAGATTTGGTCTGTGTTCCCAAACCAAATAAGGAATTATTTTTAAAAATTTTTAATACTCTGGAACTTTGCTCTGGAATAGTATTCCAGTTGAGATTAGAAATGCCCACTCTATTTCCTTTTTCCAAATTCAGTATATACAGTGGTTTCAGAGATGCTGCAAAAAAAAGTAAATTCCTTTAAATGAAGGCCTCAAGGTAGATTAATTCTTAGCTAATTGAGTTACCCTCTTTAAATAAAGTAATAATAATAATAATAAAATCATAAATAATGAAACATCCTAGTGCACATTGTAATACGATTTGTTAAGTTTTACAACTTAAAGTTTTACAGGCAATGGGTTTAAACAACTCCATCCCACATTTCAAATAGTTTCCATTAGTTTTGTTGAAAATTAGTTATTATATGAAAAGAGACTATCAGAATTTTTAGCAAATTAGCTCAAATAACACACACACATACACAGAGTATATCCTATATAATACCAATATTTACCCACATATCAAATTGTTGTTATAAAAGCTGAGAGAGATACAAATGGCTTTGAGTTTACAAAAAATAAAAAACAAAGCTAGATATAAACTTAAATTCAAGTCCTAGTGTATCAATAGTAAAGTGTGTCATTATAAGTTCCTTCTTATGGCCTTTGCAAATATTATTTTTTATGCATCTGAGGGACCCCAAGAGACCAAGTGGTCTAAAGCACCTGCCTTTACTGATGACTGCCATTTTCCATCTGGTCATAGTACACAATTAATTTCACTATATTGTCTCTACATTTGTTTCTCAGTACTGAACTTTCCACTGTGTGACAATCAATACAAATTATATGTTAATCTAAAATACCTTCAAAGATGACTTTACGGTTTAGTTCTTGTCAAGGGCTGACCTGCATTTTTTTGAGAGGCTGAATTGTAAACAAAACACCAGGCAACGGAACACAGATTTCACTTCTGGATCATCACCATGACCTTATTACTCAATGTGCACTGTCGACGAAATACACACAGACAACCACACCATAAGATCACATTTTAAAGAATAATCAATTGCCTTTAAATCCTTACCAAGAATGCCAAAATCTAACTCTAGTATCACCACCAAATTTAGACCTGAAAAAGTGATCTAAAAATAGACTGGGACTACATTAGTGGGTACTGAACCGAATTTTATTAATTGTGTACTGATTCCATCTGTCTGGATTTGAGTATCAGATTGGGATAATGTGGGTATGTGAGAAAGCTGCCGGTAGATTCTTGGGGTCAGTGGTTAATACAGGGGTATTCCAAGGGTTCTTCCTCCAGCAGTTATACTGACCACCCTATATAGCCTAGCTTGTGCTGAGAAATGGCATTAAACCCCCAAATCTAGAACAACAATGCATCTGATATACTTATCAAACTAGCATATAGAATTGCCTGTATCAATCCATCTACTTACATCAGGAATGGCCCTAGTAAATGCTGGGTCCAATTTGGATCATTTTGGCAAGCCTGGAATTATGCATGGTACCCCTTGTGAGCACAGCATTAGGAAATAAAATCTTCTAAACAAGTTTTATATGATACTGAGCTTAAAATTTTCTTCCATTGCTTTAAAATTAGTTTCTCTCAATATATCTATTTTTAAAACTTAATAACTTTTGGGGCCCCTTTGAGCAAAGGGCCGTATTGGGAATAATAATGTCCAACCAACCTGGCCAGCTCTGCTGACTCACAATATGCATTAATGATTTACCAGGTGACCTTTTTATGGAGAATTGTGATGGAGTTTTGCTCCTGTTTGACTTGGAACTTTGCTATATTTTTTTCATCTAAGCTTTTTAAAAGGCTTCATGGGTTTAAATTAAATTTAATATGAGATTTTCTCTAAATTAGACCTTAGTCAAGCTAAATTTTCATTCTTATGGCCCATGCCTCACTTAAACTTTGGCCTTAAGTTTTGTTTTGGCACAAAAATGTCTAAAGAATTCATGGATTAAAATAAAATTTATAATCAGGCTTGAACAAAAGATGTAGGTTAAGTTTGATTTCCACCTTTTCTGTAAATATTTTGTTCTGGTCCTCTGTTTTAATTATATAAAAACATTCCTTGCTCTTCAATTTCCTCTAACATTTGGAGAAATTCATGGATTTAAATAAGGTTTTATGTTTTTGTATAAATAATGTTAAGAACATCAGTATTAAGTAAGAGCTTGATTTTTAGGGCATTAAGGTACCTGTTTGACTTAGAAATTTGCATCATGTCGGTATGGGCATCTATAATGTATAGACCCATTTGTACTTTAGATTGTATGTGAATTGGTTACAGATATACTAAAGACTTACTTCATATGCATTCATATGCATAATATTCAGTTCTTTTCTCAACTTTATACAATTTTCATGTTTATTTGTTTTGGAGAAACAAATGAAACAAACATAACATTATGATCTTTTCAAAATACTGTGTGCATTACATAACAACACTATTTTAAGCACAAATGAAACATGTTTAGAACAATAAATAATATGTTAAATAATATTATATCCTGAAATGATATGACTTGTTTTTTAACTAAGTGTACTGAATACAAAATGTAGCAGAGTTTATATTTAATGAGATGAAGCCATGAAAATAATAATTTGTAACCATTATTAACTTGTCTGAATTTAGCTCAACAGATACTTTAGTTAAAAGTGCATGTAGTAATTAAATGGTGGCATATTGATGTTTTTTGGGGTTTGTTGTTGGTGGGTGAATTGTATGGTTCTTATTAGCTTCCAAAAGTATGGGAATGATTGAACAATCTGGAATATATAATAATTAATATGTGTTGAGGATTGCAATTAAGGGTATAATTCTACCTTATGTTAGATATTTATCATGTTTAGTTAGCAACTAGTCGTTGCAGTTCTTCTACTGGTATATGTAAGTTGTGTGGGAATATTTTCAGATAAACAAGCAAGTGTGAAGACTACAAGCTCTCCTTGGAGGAAATCTCTACCATGGAAAAAAGAGGTCTCAATTATTTTGATCACCTTTATTTAGTGTATGAGAACTTATGCGGTACCGCTGCAGTTGTGATCATTCATTGGCACTGCCATTGACATTGGCATCTTTTGTGTTTGCAAGAGTATTCTAGCTTCCTATGATATTAATGGTATCAGTATTCAGATTTTTGCAGCATTTTTCTGTATAAAGCCACATATCATGTGTTTACCTCATATACACTGTATGACACAACCACTACACACCAGCCATTTGACACAGCCTTTAGATGATAGCATATTTGGACCATTTAAACTAATGTACAGCAGAGAATGTCATTCATGCATGAAAGAAAATCCTGGTTTTACTGTAAGAAAATATAATTTTGATGAAGTTACTAGCAATCCTTACTTGAAAGTCATGACTGTTCGAAAATTTGATATCTATATTTAAAAATACAGGGTGTTAATCCTATTGACCACATATCCATTTTTGGTGTTCAAGTCACACCACACAGATATATCACGATAAGAGTGATCAAAAGGAACAATCAACAGCAGAATTCTCACAATGCAGTTACAATGTGGAATCAGGACATTGTCAAGTAATAACAGTAAATGAGGTGGCACCTTCTTTGAACAAAACCTGTGGACAAGGAAAATTTCTGGCAGTAAAATTACAAGTCAAAATTATTTCCAACACCATTATTAAAAAAACAAAAAGAAAATTTATTCCAACCTTTTTACCTAGAAGTCTTGTTAGAATTATATTATTGATATAATGAAATCTGCAGCAAAGAAGGTAAAACTTACTGATGAAAAAAGTGTGGCTGTAATTATTAAAACTGCAGACCAGAAAAAAAACAGAAAGGAAATTTATAAATTTCACAAAGAAAACAAAGAAGCTTTAATTCACAGTACATCAAGAACCAACAAGAATGGTCATGAATTGATTTGGAAAGAGTAGAAGGTGAATTGTGTGATAATGATGATGATGATGATGATGATGATGATGATGATGAAACCTGTGTTTATCTTGACTAGCAGTTCAATGAAATTAGGGAATGTGAGTCAATTGTTTTTGTAACATGGGGAAAATGTGAATTCTGCCCATGCTGGATGCATCTTAAATATTGTTCAAATGTTACAGGTTATAGGAATTACAGTAATTTTAGGTGTCCTCATTGTTTAAACAAAGAATGTTGTTTTCATTTAAACACTGAACTGTAAATATTCCAAGTTTTTTTTTAATTATTTCATTTCAATTCATTATAAACTTGCATCCTTGACTTCCAGTGACATTTAATGTTATTTTGCACTGTGTACAACATGCACAGTAACTTTACAAAATTTATGACAAGTATATAAAGTTTTGTGATTACTGTGATATCAGAGTAACTCCCCTTGGATAATATTGACTTCATATGGCACCTAATTGTTCATCACTGCCTGCAATTTTACAATATATTTTCTTAAAGATTAAAAAAACAGCAAAAGAGACATATATAATATCTTGCAGTTGTTTTATTTTGTAATTTTGACTATCACTTATTTTAAGAACTGTGATACCATAACATTCTGACATATTACCTTTGTATTGGATACAATTGCCACATTAGTTATAAAAGTTGATTTGTGCATATGAAGAGCATGTCCATCATCATACTAAAAGTGGATTACTGTGATCTATATTTTTTGCTTCAGTGACCATGATTAGTTTCTTGGACACTAGTACTTATTCTTATACAGTCATGAAAATGAATATGTGCATACATCCTGTGGAGTATTAAACCATCACACCAAATATAGGTTACTGCAACATACTTTTAGTACTCTATGGAGCATAGATAATTTTTATAATTATGTCAGGCATTTGCACTATGCTGCTTTTGTGGCCTTGAAAATGGATATGTGTATACATCCAAAGGAGTTAACTGCAACTTCATACCAAATATATTTCTCCACAACCTCTTCTTTTCACTCCAGGAATCATGAATACTTTGGGGGGGGGTGAGCTTTTTGTATGCTGTTGCTCATGCAGTCTTTAAATACACATGTGCATTTATTTTTGGCAGTGCTACACTTCTGTAGCAAAGAAGGTCACAATATGATTCAGCCATATGTCAGTCCTAAATATTTAAACATGCCAGCACAAAATGTATTTAATAGATTTGTAAGTGTATGCACTATATCATGACCATAACATTGTTTGTATTTTCAGACCATTACAGCAATGTTTCAGTAAAATGTTAACTTTTTAATATTTTTTTTTTTAAAATAGCCTTGTTCACACTATTAAACAAAAACTGCTTAAGACAAACCAATGAAATTTGGTAGGCATATTTGTATTGTAATTTAAATTTGATCAGAGATTTTGTCCACTGCAAAACTGTTTTAAACTTTTTTAGCTTAGACTTTAAAAAGAAATTAAAACCTCATTAGGGTGAGCAGTAATCACTTGAAAAGGACAAATGAATTTGTTTGGCATATTTATATTCACAGGTAAATATCCTGATTAAGTTTTAAAGCCAATATAAAATTTGTTCTTTTTTGTTGGGGGTGGTGGAGAGTTTACACTTAATAACTTTTTGAATTTAGAATATTTTGACAAAGTCTTTGTTCACAGTTTTATGAAAAATCTCATGTAAATGAAATTAAGGAAGCATATTTATTTGTAAAAAAAACTTGGTTAAATTTCCAGGTCATTGCAAACATTTGTCCAATTTTTTTTCTTAATTTTTGCCTTTTTTATTTTTTTAACAAAACCCATGTAAGTGAAATTTACACAAAACAATCTGGCTAAATGAGTGAAATTTTGTAGTATATCGGTATTTACATATAGAACACATGCTTTGTAAGATTTTCAGGCCATTCAACAATGTTCCCATTTTCAAAAATTGTACCATTTTGTCTGGTAGTCATTTTTGGTCTTAAGTTCAACCTACTAACCACTTTACATTGTACAAACATGAATTCTATTCACATTTAAGTTTTTTTTTAACAATAATGAAAATAGATCTGTGCATGGTTTCTGAGAAGTATCTGACCACCATACCTAAGTAGGTCGCTATGACCTGCTTATCAGATACTGTTGTTTGTATAGGCATGATACCTGATATGTGCATGAATCCTGGGGAGTTATACACTGTAATATCAAAATTAGGTCACCTCCATTTTAAACTCCAGTGACAAAATTTTTAATGTGTAGTACAGCATCACCATATCAAAGAATAAAAGAAACTACAAGATATTTTTCCATCTGGTTTTTGTTCATCACCACTTGATGTTTTTGTTTTACAAATACAAACCTCATATCATAATAAAAATATGACGGCAAGCTTTGCTAACTTCTCAGAGTTTAGATTCTTATTGAGACCTACCCAAAATTACTCTGTCATTATTAATTTTACCCAATCACACAAGTTTGGGGACAGAAATGGCTTCCTTCTTTCTGTGCTTCTGTCCATCCACCTTGTGTATGTCAAAACACCCACATTTATTATTAGAATTTAACCAAATTTGCATTAAAGCTACACGTCAACAACAGCACATTTGAGTTTGATGATTAGCACATTCTATAAATATTTATTTGTGTAGCTTTTAATCACCTCATTGTAGGTGAATACACAATCATGTGAACTTCCACACTGAAATGTTTATTGAAGCTAATCATCTGAACAAAACTTTAATTAGTTCGATTGTGAGAACATTCTGAAAATATTTCCTTGTATTACGGTTATTGATTATCTTAAGATGTGCATTAGAAATGCATGTCTTGTGAACACTTGCTTCAGCATTTATTATAAGATGAAAAATGAGATAAGGAAGAAATTCAAAGCAATTTGTTTTTGTATTTTTATGTCGAAAATTCTTTCATTATGACATATTGTGAATTGATTTCTTTCAATCACATCTTTTGTTAAATATGAGCCAGATTTCCCAGGTTTTATGATGACAAAATGAGTTTTATTTTTTTGCCCATTGCACATATTGATCCATGGAAGAGTTAGTGGTCTCCTGACCCAAACTAAAGCCATTGATAGAAACAATATCTTTAATTTTAGTCAGCATTTAATATATAGCAGTATTGTGCTGACCTGCCATTAAGCCCAGTACACAATATGCAGATACTGATGAGACTATCTATTTATGGCTTACTTTTACCATTAAGGCATGTTTTCTATAGTTTTGCATCAAGATTCCGAGTTTTCCGATGTCCTGATTTCTCTATCATTTTCTTTATTTTAGTCACTCAAGCAATTAATAGACAGCTTTGAGAATTATGAACCACCAGATGCTTTGAAACTCCCAGAAACCAGGATCCTGATGGTGGGACCTGTAGGGGCTGGAAAATCAAGTTTTTTCAACACACTAAACTCCATCTTTAAGGGCCGTATTACCCAGAG
Organism: Potamilus streckersoni; assembly: GCA_016746295.1. Taxonomy (NCBI): domain Eukaryota; kingdom Metazoa; phylum Mollusca; class Bivalvia; order Unionida; family Unionidae; genus Potamilus; species Potamilus streckersoni. The sequence continues at coordinate 122,974 of JAEAOA010002284.1, read as the reverse complement.
GGGCTACACTGGAAGTGCTGAACACAGCCTCACAACAGTGGTAATATACAGTATCCTCTTGAATAAAAGATTTTTTGCAGTTGCTTCTGTGATCTCCATCTCTGATGGATAAAATGAAATTTGGCTGAACATATGACAGCAATAAGAGACCCCTAGACCAGAAGACATCCTCTTTATAATAATAATAATATACAAGTTTATTAATCCTTGTTATGGTCCACTGTTACAGTGTATATGCATATTTACAAACAGAATTGCACACTTACATACAAAAAAGCTACAGTTATACATGAACTTAATAAACAGCTAGGTACATAGTGTATATTCAGTACACAAATAGTGAGACAACAAAGTGGAAGGTTTGAGAATTTATATTTTAATAACAGCAATTACTTATCCTGTTGCTATTGCTTAGCTAATCATTTTTATGCTGAAAATAATCTGTATGATGTGAATACATCCTCCCAGAATGGAGAAAAAGTCAGTGTGACCCTTTGTACACCACTATATGTACCTATATGTCATTATATTCATGAGCACCATGCTGTACAGATGTCTGAAGCCATTGTGACTGAGAAATTAATGCCTGTGGACAACTTATATACTACAGTTAGTGGTTTCTCTTTATCTAGAATTTAATAATTCTTGGTGTTACTATTGTCCATTCATTTCTAAAAACCATATTTTAGCTTTTTGGTTTCCCCCATATAACTTTGTTCTTTGCAGGAATTTGGAAGCTAGTACCTCGTATTATACTCATGGTGGTTGACACTTTCAACTTAAATTTTTAACTGAATGGTATAGGTAAGTCCCTATGTTTTAGGAACAAGAACTGGCCACACTCAAATGTTGAGGACATTGCTTCCTCCATTGTTTGTTCAGCTTGATGAAATAATTTCATACAACACTCACATTAACATTCATGTATTTGCATGTTACCTCAGTAAACAAATAATCAGAACTGGAATATCTTGTTTCTTTCAGTAAACAATGATATACTTAAATTATAATTTCCATCCTTTATTTATTCACGTGTAGGTTAAATTTTACAGCAACAAAGAACTACACCTCTATAAAAAAATAATAAAAAATAAAATAAATGTCAGCAAAATAGTCTGTGGGGCAGTGTGGCCACGTAATGGCCTCATGCGATACACACAGAGACTGCATCAAGTACTCCAGGTGCACTCGGAAAAACTGTTAACACCATTTGTGATTTATGGTCTTCCAGCACCTGAAATCTACTAGATTCCTGACGTACCTATCAAAGATGGAAGAACATTCCCATTTCTTCATTTTTTTGTTTTCTGGCTTCGCTTTCAGATTTCACATGTTAGGACAAACATCTTCAGTGGCTTTTGAAGCCCCTCCAGAAGGAGTGTCTCAACATTTGAGAAGCTGTTCAACTTTTTCTCTAGGGAGATGATAGACAGTTCTTGCATCCCTAACAGTGTCTATGCTTCAGGTATCAGGTTATTTGTGCCATTCCATCATGGAGGTAGAGCACAGCAACAGCAGGTTGCACCCTCCCCAGAATGAAGTTGAGCACCATAACCATTGATTGCACCCTCTTTTAGAGAGGTTGAGCACCACATTAGCGGGTTGCTCCCTCCCATCAGGGAGGTTGAGCAATACATAATACATATTGTGCCTCTAGCAGTGTGTTGGCCCCTTTTGTTAGGGAGACAACACATTGCACTCATAATGCACAGAGTGAGGATGAGGTCTTCTCCATCTGTCACTCATTGGCCTCATGGTACTGGATCAGGACCATGCTTCCCCCTCTCCTCCATCCCACCATGTGCAGGATTTACAATCTGAAGTGTAAGCTTTAATCTAATTAGTTTTGAAATATCACTTGACAGTAAAAGTAATCAGACATTCCACAATGGATTAGAATTCTGATATACAGATATAAACCAACAGCTGGTTTATGTTATTTGTTCACCAGGGCTTAAGTCTTATTGGAAAAATACTTTCAGGGCAGTCGTTCCTCCCCTTCTAACTGTATTAACATCTTGTATCTAATAAATAGTATAGAACATATTTTGCAGTTATTCTTCAATAACTAATAAAATTACATGGTACAGTGGTAAAAATAAATGACTGAAATTATCAAAGCTGAAAATGGCTTCATTTTAATTTGAAAATCTGTACAAATGTGACTTTTTGAAATCTGAAACTTGGGGAAAAGTGGTTTAAGCACTTTGAACGTTTTCGTCAAGAGTCTGGACTTTAAGAAAAAGAGGAAGAAATTCAAGTAAATACATTGATTTATTCCATGGGAAGTGAGGCTGATGACATTTTGTCTTCATTCAACCTGACAGAGGTAGATCAAAAGAGGTGAAAGTCCATGACAGATTCTAGTGATATTTCATCGTAAAGAGAAATGTAATATTTGAAAGGGTAAAATTTAATCAAAGAAAACAGGAGCAAGGAGAAACAATGGACAGTTTTGTTACAGCTATCTATGTGTTAGCAGATAATTGTAATTTTCAGCCACTACATGATCAAATGATCAGAGATTGACTTGCAGTTGGACTGAGAGATTCAAAAGTGTTGGAAAAATTGTAGTTATATGCAAATCTAACTCTAGAGTCTGCTGTTAGTCAAGCTCAACAAAATGAGTCGAAAAAGCAACAAATAATTTAATGAGCAACTGGAGAATGATTGACTGTAATAGATGCAGTAAATTGTCTTCACTGAAATATGGGAAGCAGAAACATAAAATCCCAAAAGATCAACGGATGCATTATATGTTAATTATTCTCAGGACCAGCAAAAGAAACAGAATGTCACAAGTGTAAGAAAAGGGGACACTGCAAAATGCTAACAAAATCTGCAGTTCACACAATAGAATTGAGAGCAGAACCTGGATTTCTAGGGACTCTTAGCACAAAGAAGGTCAGCCATGGATAACACATGTGAGATTGAACACTTGTATTTAAGACTGATACTGTAACTAATTTCTTAGAGGGATTTATGAAAGATAGGAGACCAAAAACTATCAAAGTCTGATTGAAAACTGTATGGACTGTGGGAACTCTGAACTTGAAGTGTTGAGAAAATTTGCATGTGAACTGGAATTGAACAATGAATTCTGTGTACAAGACATATTTGTTGTAAAGGGATCAGGCACTCTTGTGCAGGTCCATGATTCAAACTCTCAAAATTACTGAACAGAAATATAAATATATTCTCAGTAAATGCCTTAAATCAAAACTCACAAAATGCAAGAAAAATTCATCATAAATCTGTAAAATTAGATCGGGATTATTGCAAGAAATTCCCAAATTTGTTTAAAGGTTTATAGAAAACAAACTGTTTCTATAAAATAACTAGACAAAATGCCAGACCTTGTGCCTACCCCAAGAAACGTTCCTATCCCTTTAGTGAATAAAGTTAAAGAGGAGTTGGATAGAATGGAAAACAATTGGTGTTATTTCAAAAGTAGATCAACCCACTGAGTGGTGTGCGGGAATGGTTGTTGTTCCAAAACCAAATGGCATGGTAAGAATTTGCGTGGATCTAGCTAAACTAAATGAATCAGTTAAAAGAGAGAACCACCACTACCATTATTTGAAGAGTCCCTTACAAAGCCAGTAGGTGCAAATTTTTTCACCAAACCTGATGCAAACTCAGGCTTTTGGCAGATAAATCTGTCATAAGATTCACGCCACCTTACAACTTTCATTATTACATTTGGTAGGTTTTATTTTAATCAACTTCCATTTGGAATAAGTTCCATACTTGAATTTTTTCAGAAAAGAATGCCAGAAACTAAAGCAACATGGTGGAACACTCTTTCAAATAGACAATGTTTTTGTTTTTGGGGAAACACAGAAAGAGCATGATGAAAGGCAAACAAATGGTCATGAAATCAGTTCAGAAGGCCAGCATCACTTTGAACGCTGTAAAATGTGAATTTTCAGGATCATCCATTAGGTTTCTTGGACATGTTGACAAAAATGGTTGCCAATCTGATCTGGAAAAAGTCAAAGCTATACCTGAAATGGAAACACAGAAATGTGTAACAGATATCTGATGATTTCTCAGTATGGTAAATCAGCTTGTCAAATTTAGTTTAGAATTGGCAGAAAAATCAAAATCACTATGTGAGCTTTTGAAAGGTAAAAACTTATGGCTTTGGGGTCCAGATAGAACAAACTTTTGGAGATATCAAGCAAGAAATAATAACTTCACCAAGTTTGAAATGTTATGATACAAACAGAAAAATAGTTGTATCGGCAGATGCATCTTCATTTGGACTGTGCTCTGAGATTGCTGGTGTTCGTATCCCGAGGTATGTCCAAAACTGAAAAACTCTATGCTCAAATAGATAAAGAGGCCATTGCAATCACTTGGGCATGTAAACACTTCAGTAGCTATTTAGTTGGGTCACAATTCAAACCTGAAACTGACTATTAACCATTGGTACCACTAATGAGCACAAACCTCTTGGGAGATTTACCCCCTAGAATTCAACGCTTTAGAAAGTGTTTGATGAGATTAAACTTTTCTATAGTTCATGTTGCTGGAAACAATCTATTAACTGCCACTGCTCTATCCAGAACACCTTTAAGTTGTCACTCTGAGATTGACAGAGAACTTCAGGTCAAAACAAATGCCTGTGTTGATTTCGTAGTAAATAATTTGCCTGCATTAAATACTAAACTTTAACAAATAAAGTCTGAATACCGAAATGATTCAATTTGAAAACAACTTGTACAATTCTGTCAAAAGGGGTGGCCAGAGAAATCCACCACTGACAAAGACCTTCAATCATACTGAGCAAAGAGAATTTACAGTTTAGAATGGTCTCTTAATAAAAGGCACATGCCAGGTCATACCAAAATCACTAGAAAAAGAAATCCTGGAGAGAATTTATGATTATTATGTCTATATTTAAAGAGGGTAACTCAATTAGCAAGGAACTAATCTACCTTGAGGCCCTCATTCAAAGGAATTTACTTATTTTTGTCTCATCTCTAAAGCCACTGTATATACTGGGTTTGGAAAAAGGAAATAGAGTGGGCATTTCTAATCTCAACTGGAATACTTTTCCAGAGCACAGTTCCAGAGTATTGGAAACTTTTTTAAAATAATTCCTTATTTGGTTTGGGAATTTTGTAATGTTTGGTAGTCATTGATCGCAGGTGGGGAGTATTTCCAGGTAGCCTATAATTGAATAGTGATTATAAATATTCAGGAGCACTATTATTGGCTATCCTGTACATTAACTTGGCTTTTCTCAAACAGATTTGGTCTCTAATAGGTAATATTTTTAACTTACCAGCTAAATTTTCATCATGCTTTCTTTCTGGATTGATATTAACTTAAAAGCTCTTTTTTGACATCATCATCTGTTTTGGAGATGTTATAGCTTTTCTAAGTTTTTATCATTTGAATTACCCCATACTGTATTACAGTAGTCTAAATAGGGTTGTATGTAACTGTTATAAAATAGTTTTATGTGCCTTTCAGGGAGAGAGTGTCTTATCCTACTGAGAAGCCATAAACTTGAATTGACTTTTTTACTGATATGTTTGATATGTTCAGTCCATGACAGGTTATTGTCTACCAAAACACCAATTAGACTATTGTGACAAACCATTTGCATACTTTTATCCTTCTGTGTCAGACATATTTCATCACTATCAAGTTGGTTTTTTTTCTGTGTTGAGATAAGTAATATTTTAGTTTTACCAGTATTAACCACCATGCCTTTGCATGTGCACCAGTTGTCCAGTTTGTTTAGGGCATTCTGTAAAGAAATTTAAAGTTCATGCTTTGTGTTTTGGATGTCTGACAATGTTGTGTCATCTGCATAGAGATCTGTAGATGATTCTGAGTTCTTTAGTACAAGTGGTAGGTCATTTAAGATGGATTCAAGATGGCTGCCATGTATGGATAGTTCTAGCACAGCTCCACACAATTCAATGAACCTTTTGTAAAAACTGGTGTTAAATATGCTAATACCAATTGCTATAATTTATGCTGTGGATTATGATGATATTAAGGTAGTGTGAGTGAACTTTAATGTGCACACTTTCATATTTTTCAAGCAAATGTGGAAACCTGATCAAAACAAAGGATTTAGGTCATCCAAGATGGCTAACAATGTGGATTATTTTAAATTGAACTACATCTGCCAAATCTGAACTTCAGATGATACCAACTAAAACACATGCAAGTTTCTTTTTTTTTTCTTCAAAAGTTTTTAGGATATGTGCTAGTCATATATAAGGATTCCATATAATACTTTCTATCACTGTTATGAACAAGATGAGAAAGGAAAAAAATCAGAAGCATGGAAACATATTTAAATACAAGCCTTGTAGGTTCCTTACTCAGCACACTCAGTTCAACATTTTCTGCATCATTTTCTGGCTTTAGTATGTCTGATATACCTGAAGATCAGATCCACACAGATAATCCCATGCAAGAAAGTGATGTACAGAGTGAAAATGAAAACAATGGTACAGGTGATGCTCTGGAATTATCCAATTATGGCTGATATGTATCCAGAATTCCTGAGGGTCAAACATAATAAGTACAGTATCACTAGATACATATAGATCCACAAAAGTTTGAGTTTGTAAAACATATTCTGGATTCAGAACTTTGCATGACTTCATGCAGTGCAAGGGTTCAAAATGGTATTATATGCAGAATACAAGAGAAAAACACTGTGACAGCTACACTGTATAAACAACATCTGTCTTACACATGCAAGGGCTGAACTGTTTCAGATGGTTAGACTATATTATCAGTAAATGTAGACAGGATGAGAATACCCATGTTAAAGGCAGTTATATGCTGACATCTACACCAATAGGTAAATGTAATTCCAAACATGAAACTTCTAAAGTCTCTGACCTTTATGACTCAGGCAATAAAATTAACACCCCCACAGAGTGTCAGGTAATGACACCCTTCATAAATTATTATGACCATTGCATTGATGGTTTAAACCCTACAGATTTCTCCCTGTGTGTACATCAAAAAACAATTAGAAACTTGGAGGCCCAAATTGAAGACTTAAAGCTACAGTTACATGCTATTAAGTCAGCACAGTGGAGGATTAATGAACAAGTAACCTCATGTAAAACAGCAATTCAGACAGACTCCCAAATAAAAACAATGTCAGATGCTCAGACACAGACAACCCCAATACCAGCCAAAAAGAAATGTAAAGGGACCATGCAAATAACAACTGGGATCCAAAGTAATATTGCATTGCAACCAAGAGTATCCCCCTCTGAGTCAGGTGTCACACCTGCAACTACAATAAGTATACACCCATGTCCCTCAGCTCAGAAAAGTCTGTTGCATGCACCAACAATGACACTTCCCAGTGCTCAAACAAATGTGTCAGCTAAATTAACTCATACAATGGAGACACCTAGTTCATCACCCCTTCCTCCAAGAGATGTGTCTAAAATACAAACCAGAGTCCAGCATAAAAAAATCACAAGCCAGAAAAGATAGGTCTCTAATAATTGACTCATCAATACTGAAAAGTATAATACCAAGGAGACTTTTTAAAACAGATGTACAGACTCTAAGAGGTGCAAAAATCAATAGTATCACGGAAAGACGAAAGACTCATGAATACTGACCTAACTAAATACAACCAAATTATTATTTTAGTAGGTGAAAATGATTCCAGGGATGGAAGGTCACTAAGCCAAATCAGGACAGATTTTGAAAGTTTACTGTATGCTGCTAGGTATTGCAGTCCAGATACATGTAAAATAATCATATCAGGCCTACCACCTTGTGTGGACACCAGGGTGAAAGAAATCAATGATCTGATAATTGACCTATGCCAAGACTTCAACCTACAGTACATTCCTCAATACACATCTTTCTTTCTTCAGAAACAGGATAGCAACCTACGTCTCTATCACAGAGACAAAATTCATTTAAGCAGAAAAGGAACCTCTCAACTACTGAGAAATATCAACATGTATGCCCCTATTTTCAGACACTATAATGAAGAGTACTGTATCTACTGTGGGGAAACTGGCCATATGACACAGGTATGCCATCATGGCAAACAGATTGAGTGCTTCAGATGTCATAAATTTGGACACAAACAAAGACTCTGTCAATCAATGTATTATACATACTAGGAAGTTGGCAAAGAGGAGAATGCCAATGCTTCATCCACAACAAATCAAAATTTACCTAGAGAGACTCTTGACTCTAAATATTCAATGGACACTGTTGTAAATGTAAATGTCAATGGATTTTCAGGGTCTGTATGTGACTTTAAAGATGCTAATATATATGAACATTTAGGTATGGAAATAGAATGTAAGAATGATAAAAGTAGTATGGAGACAATCTACGGGGGTAACCCATTGCATGACATACATATAATTGATATGAAACTAAATGCAAAAGGTTTTAACGTAGGTCACTTAAATGTACAGGGTATAGTGGGAAAAATAGACCAAATTAAGTTAATGTTATCTTCCAAGGAAAATAATATAGCTGTTTTAGGACTCACTGAAACCAAACTAAATGCTAACCACAATGATGATCTATTTCATTGTCAAGGCTACAATAAACCATTATGCAGGGACAGAGAGACAGCAGGGGGAGGTCTTGTTGTATACATTAGGGAAGAGGTAAATGCAGAAAGGTGACTTGACTTGGAGTCACAAGAAATTGAGAGTATTTGGGTGGAAATTTATCAAAATAATGCAAAATCGTTTCTAGTTGGTTTCATTTTTAGGCCACCTTCCTCCAAAGTAATTTGGAATGATAACTTTTTGAAACAAATTGAAAATGTTCTTGCACAGGAGAAAGAAACATATATACTTGGTGATATAAATAAGGACCTTCTCAATACTCAAATAAGGAAGAACTGGACAGAATTTATTGAATCATTAGGCCTAGTACAGATGGTAAATGACCCCACTAGGGTAACAGAAACATCAAGCACTCCTATTGATCACATTTAACCAACCAACCAGACAATGTAACTTGTATTAACATACCAAAAGTTGGTCTTAGTGACCACTATCCTACTTTTTTGACAAGGAAGATTAAATGCAAGAGAAATAAGAAACATTCACACAAAACTATCACTTACAGATCATTCAAAAATTTTAATGAAGAACAATTTCTCAATGACCTATATAAAGTTCCATGGAATATGATCAAAAATTTGGATGACATAGATGAAGCTTTGAGGGTGTGGACTGACTTATTTATGGATGTAGTCTCTAAGCATGCACCACTGAAAGTACATAGAGTAAAGAATGAAATCCAACCTAATTGGCTTACAACTGAAATCCTTGATGCTCTGAAAACAAGAGACCAATTTAAGGCTATGGAAAACCATGTACAATATAAAGTATGGAGAAATAAAATAACAAAAATGATCAAAAAAGCTAAACAAAATTATTATCAATCATTGCTTGAAAACAAAAAGAGCGACAAAAACTGCATTTGGAAAGTCTTCAATGAACTCACTGGAGGAACACAAAAAAAATCAGATAAATAAAATCCACTCACTTTTAGTAAATGACACCATAGTCACTGATGACAATGACATTGCAAATGTTTTCAATGATTTTTTCATCAACATTACCACAAAGTTAAAAGAACCAGTGATTGAAAACAACTTTATTGAACTGAAAAAGTTCTGCAGCAGCAAACTCTCTAAGGAGGTATGTTTCTCCATTCCACCAGTCTCAAAAAACTTTGTTAAGAAATATCTCAGTGAACTTGATATTAAGAAGGCTACTGGCCTTGATCAGATTGGTCCACGGCTCATTAAATCTTCTGCCTCTGCTATTGTAGATAGCATAACATTCATAATCAATTAAGTATTGCATCCTCATCTGTTCCCAAAATATGGAAAACTGCAAAAGTAACTCCTATTCACAAATCTGGTCCTAAGGATGATGCTGATAACTACCGGCCAATCTCAATACTACCAAACTTATCGAAATTGATTGAAAAGCATGTCCATGATTCATTCATATCATATTTAACCAAACACTTTCTGTTATACCCTAATCAATCAGGCTTTAGACAGAAACACTCATGTGAAACTTCCTTGATCTCCCTAACTGATAAATGGCTTCAAGCACTTGATCAAGGTAGAATAATAGGTTCTGTATTTGTAGATTTCAGGAAAGCTTTTGACATGGTAGATAATAATATCCTTTTGAAGAAACTGAAAATCTACCAATGTGATGAAAGCACAGTTAGATGGTTTACTTCATACTTAAATGAGAGAACACAACATGTTTATATTAATAATGTTCTGTCTGAACCTGAAACAATTAGATGTGGAGTACCACAAGGCTCAATTCTGGGTCCATTACTGTTTATTTTATTTTCTCCATACTACTTTGATACCATTTCTCTTCTCTGCCAATCTGGTTTTATTGGAAAAAAAATCAGTTGCCTTCAGAAGCCCACTTACCCATGGATTCCCAGTCTCAGTAAATAATGTGCAGTGGATCAAGATAGACTTTTATACCCCAGGTGTGCTCTTTGCGTCTATCTTAATGTCTCTAAAACAAAAAGAAAAGGTAGGAAAATTTCATTTTCTCCCTATGAAGGGCTCTGTAGAAATTTCAGCTGATGCTATCGCTCAGTGGATTATCATGACAATCAAACGAGCCTGTGAGTCTGAGTCTCTCACTGATTGTAGACCTCATCTTTATGAAATTTAAAGCCCATGAGGTTCGAGCTCTTGCTACCTCATGGACCTACTTTAATTGTTCCTCTTAGTAGGATATTATGAAAGTAGCTTTTTGGCACTTCTGTAATAGCTTTTCCTCCTTTAACCTCAGCTCAGTGCAGGCATATCTTCTTGTTATGTATTATTATGGCATAGCATGTTACTCAGAGAAACACAAATATTATATAGATGGCCCTCACCTTCTACACTGAATACATTTAATTTCTGTTTTTTCTCAGTTTGACAAATTCAGGATAAGTAATTGCTGCTTTCAAAAATGTAGGTTTTTTTGTGGGGTAAAACTAATTTAAACTATGCAATTTAAACCTGTCGCTATTGCTGATTCCCTCCTCCATCCCTGTCTAATATCTTGCATAATTGTCATCTGTAAAAAGATGACATAAAGGTACATCAACTTTCTGCAACAGAGTTGTGTGAAAAAGGTCAAAGGATCAAACTGACTTTTTCTCCACTCAGGGAGGATGTATTCACATCATACAGATGGTATATTTTTGGCATGAAAAAAGATCAGCTTAGCAATAGCAACAGGTAAGTACTGCATAATTAAAATTAGTTTTACCTCCCCCCCAAAAAAACTACATAAGTTGAAATGTAATTGCAGAATCAGGTTCTAATTTTCATCCATTGAATTAAATTATAATTAAATCCTTTACTTCATGCTTTTTCAGCATGTGAACTACTTATAAAATGACCAAGCAAAAATGATCTACCTATCACAAAAATGCATAACATCAATAGTCAACATCTATTTCTTTTAATGCTACGCGATCTACTCAGACTAATTTTGTGATTGACCGGTTGATCATGATCAAGATATTGTGACCCCTGCTCTAAACGATTCTTGTGGAAGCACTTTTCAATGCCTGCTGTATACATCAGCCAGTTTGAGTGGGTTTTCATAGTGCCATCTGCTATAAAAATGTTAAATCCTACTTTCATTGCAATGAATGTCCATTACATCAGATCACATGGTCCTGTGTAAGATCTGGTCAAAATCAGCTATTTAAAGTAACTGGGTCATATTATCCACTCTTCAAAACGGAGGCCACAGGCTTTGTTAAGTACAATCTTGAGTTTTCATGATTAGAATCACAACTATGAAACCGTCAATAACTTAGATAAAGATTCTGATATTGATGTCGGCAGCAAATTAGATTTTATTAACTTGTCAAATTCAGATGATTTAGTGATGTAGATACAAAGAACCCATAAATTTCATGTATGAGAAATTGCAGCCATGATTGGTCATGTGGCTTCACTAACTTGACGGTGAATGAGTTCTCTCAAAATTTTGGAGCACATAAAAATATTCTTCCGTGAAAAGTAATTATACAGCAATAATGATCGGATTTTACTTTTAAATCTTTATACATTTGTATTTTTACTTTATCTAATTCCTATGATATTCTATTCAGAATGTTAAAAACTTTTCTTTTTGAAGATAAATTTCATTCAGCTTAAGATTCAGATTCTTATTTCATAGCTCTTGTTCTTCTCTTTTCTTTTTGTTGGGTAGTATTCTCTCATCTGTATTCACTTTCATGCCATTTTCCTTACACCATAAATCTATTAAGTAATCCTCTCCAAAGAGAGACCTTGGGCTCTGATATTTACTGTTTGAGACCACTGAGTAGTGTTATCTGCATATAGTTCAATAAAAGAAATACAGTTGCCTGTTTTCATTGGCAGATCTGATATGAAAATGGGAAATATGAGAGGGGAAGGGTCCAGGAATTTGCTACACAATGTTTTTTCATTTTTAGATATGATATAAACCAATCAGTTGTTGAATTGTCACCATCATAAGTGTTTAATTTATTGACAAGAATATTATAATCAACAAGATCAGAAACTTCTTGGAAATTAACTAGTATGCATCCAAATAATGTAAGGCGGTAATCCATCCCTTTGTCATGGAGACTCACTAAAAGGGTGTCACACAGGAGTAGCTAAATTCTCTGAACTCAGACTGGTTTGGGTGAATTAAGTTATAGGTTGATAAGTACATAAAAAGATTGTCAGGAACATATTTTTGAAGCAGATTTGACAGAGTTCGTAAGATGGATATTGCTCTGTAGTTAATGGAATCTTATTTGGTACCTAACTTTTTATTAGGGGTAACTTTTGCAATTGTCATGTCTGGGGAAACACTGACTAGGTGGATATGCTTAGATTCCATTTTTTATCTATATTATATCCACAGCAGCAATCAGGAAACATGATCATATACTATCTAGGCCTGTTGACTTTGTTGTCACTGCAGTTTACAAAAATGTCACAGCTGTTTGCAAAAATATTACAACTGTTTCATTTGTTATTGTGGCAATCAAAAATTATCTGTGAGCTGGAAAATTTTTCTGCATAGATGTTTCTTCATTGTGATTCTAGATTCTTAAAGCTAGACTGAAATAAAATGCATTTTGTGATTTGCTATTTCAGAATCTTCATATGGGTATCCAAAATTCAAGAACTTTCAAATTCATTAAATGTTTACCTGCAGCTAGTCTGTTAAAAACTTCTCACATTTATATTCAGAAGTTGACTGATAGTAATTCATCTTTGCCTCACTGACCATTTTGGTTACTTTATTTCTCCATGTTTTGTAATGTGCTTGTTGACCAATAGATTTGGAATCATAACAGGTTTTCATGATATCTAGAATGACAACATTTGACCAATCAGGTTGGAAATCCTTTATCTGTTCTTATTTTCAAAGGTGTATATTTATGTACCATTTGCATAAAAAAGCTTGGTCCTTTATATAAAAACATTATTCATATCATCAAACATAGACACTATATTCCAAAGAACATGACTGTAAGAAACTTGTTTTCATTGTTGCCTATATGTCATGGTTTTATGAGATTAGGGTTTTACAACTGTTTTTCATCCAAGTTTTCTGGTTAGGAAAATAGGGAAGTGATCACTAAAATTTATCATTGGAATATGTATGACAAATTTTATACTAAATCCACATAGTTTTATCTATTAGAGTTTCTGAGTGATCAGTTTCTCATATTGGTTGGTCCACTAATTGGGTTAGATCAGAAGCTGTGATGAAATTCAACAATTTCTGTTAACTTGATAATTCATAAGACCCATGTAGAAATCACCTAAAATATTGTATTTTTAATTTGTATCTGTTAGCTTGTTTACTCCATGATTATAAGTTATGTATACAGTTGTGTATATGTATTTTGGACTTGATGTCATCCAAATAAAAGTTCATTGTGTACATGACCAGTTAAATATTGTTATTACATTGCCCATTGCCACTGGTTTGTCGCATTAGCATATTCAGGACACAGGCACGTCAACACGTTCAGTATTGAAACTTTATACACATTTGGGTTTGTGATGAAATGTTTATGATTATTTAAGATTTAATTCAGCAGTACTCTAATTCTTTTTTAATTTTTCACTTTGTATTCAAGGGAAATAAATTATTTGCTGAATTTGAAAAAAAAATGATTGGTTTTTGCTCATTTCTGTTAATTAGTTTAAAACTACCGTATTTTCGTGTATATATGACACATATTATGCAAAGTTTTATGTAACCCACACCCAGGGTGCATCTTATATATGGATGTATCTTATGCAAAATATTTTTTAGACAAATCATCAAAACCTGCATTTTGGGTGTGTCTCATAATTAGGTGTGTCCTATATGCACGAAAATATGGTTTCACGATTTTCATTCCTAGTTGCAAAAACAATTGGGTAAGTGTTCAGTAATTACCACATGTACAATCCAATGCAGGCCACTTCAGATTTTAAATCCTTTTGTTTCAATGTTTTGTATACCGTAATTATTGCAGATCTAAGTTTAGTCAGAATAAATGTTTTAAATTTATATAATATAGTATGTTAAAATAGTTTTGTTTATTGTTATTAATTATCACTGCCAAAACTAGGGCAGCTATATTACTTATACATATGGCTGGGTTCAAAGATACTTAAATTTTTAATATCTTTGCTGGGTGCATTCAAAAACAAGACAAGACTAATTAGATCATAAACAAGACAAGAAATTGTTCCATATTGGACTTAAATATGAGAATCTCTTATACCATATTTTTTTAATTTTTTATTAAATACAATATAATAAACTATTACTAACGAAGTGTTTAACTTGATCAAAAATCAATGTACCATATTATTCTATTCATCTTCATTTTCAGCATCATCAGTTTCAGCTTCAAATCCACTGAAACTTTAATCAAATTCACTGTCGTCATCATGGAATATCTCCATATCTGATGTTAATCGATCCTCATTGGCATCAATGGTATCGGATGCATCTATGTTATTGTCTGAAGAACTGATATAGATAGTGATTCGGGAATTAACCCACACTTAATGAAGCTATTGATGATTATCATAATTTTCAGTTTCTTCCATGCACATAGAACCCAATTACATTCCTCTATGTATGTTGCTTGACATTTTTGACAAGTTTGTGTGAAGGTGTGTTTACCGCTAGTCATCCAACGATCCCATTCCTTACAAACAAGTCTTAAATGGGTTATTGACAGCAACATCCAAGGGCTGTAGCATGCAAGTCAGGCCACCTGGGATAATGGCTTTGTGGGCTCCAGCATTGTTGACGTGCTTGTGCACAGTTGTCTTTTTATGGGCAGCCATTGCATCAAAAATCAGAAGAGATTTCTTCTTGAAAAAATCTGCCTCTTCTTGTTCTGAAGCATTTGTTAGTCCAGGTATGCATCATCTCTGTGTTCATCCTGCCCTTTTTGTTGCAGACAACAATGACTCCATCTGGCAATGTTTCTCGTGGCATGGTTATCCTTTTAAAGATAACCATGGGTTTAAGTTTTCCACCTGCAGCAGTGCAGGCCAATACAACAGTGAAGTTGGTTCAATCATGCCTGGTGGTATCAATCTTCACTTCTCTATCTGCCACTGATTTAGTAGCTAGATCATGACATTGGAATCTCATCCATATTGATGATGTCATTATCTGCCAACTTCAGTTCACTTATTTCCTTCTGAATAAATGTATGGACAACATCCAATTTATTCTCCAAATCATACAGAAGCTTCTGTCCAACAGTTGTATGTGACCAGGCTGCAAGATTGTTTCATTTCATGAACTTGAAAAGCCAGTTGACACCGCTGCCAAAGTTTGTGTTCTTCATTTTTGTAGCAATAATTCGAGCCTTTAGTTTGATCGCTATCTTTGAAACAACACTTTTACTGTCACGTTGCAAATGCACTCATTTGGCTAGATTTGCTTCCAAGCTCAGCCATCTTGCATTTCTACCTCTATGAGCTCATTTCCTTGGATTCATCTTATTAATCTCCTCTTCATCCAACCTCCAATCATGTACATTTTTCTCACTGTAGCCAAATTCTCTTCTAGCAGCTCTGTTTCCACGCTCCTTGGCAAACTTGATGATATCGAATTTAAAGTTGGCCGAATATTATTTTCACTTCAACATCATGACAATTTTAAAAATTTTAAAAATGCTAAGCAAATTGATCTCTCATTTATATATACCGGTAACAAGAGACTATTCTCATGTTTATTTATGCTAACCGCATACATCATCGGGCATTTATTGGTCTATGTATGGTACTAATCCCACTAACTGAAGACTTAGCCTAGCAGATCAATGAAGCCACCTTTACATCTGGCGTTTATTGTTCTAGAATCTAGATACCAGGTACTCAACCCATCTGCTATTGGCCTGGCGGCAGATAAGAATAAACAATAATCATTCTGGTCCTGCCTCAGACAATTCTTTGATCTAAACTAAAAATGGCAATGATGGGTGATAAAACATTTGACAAATTTTCATTTATGATAAAGGAAAGGAAACCACTGGATATAAATTGCTCAGTGCAGCAGATGGCTAGGCTGTGTGCATCTTATGTAATTTTTCTTTATACAAATCGTCAAAACCAGAGTCTTATATATGGGTTCATCTTATGTAAAATATTTTTAACACAAATCATCAAAACTCATGTTTTATATATGGGTGCATCTTAAAAATATGGTATAGGGTCATAACAATCTGTCTGTCTGTCTTTCTCTCTCTCTCTTATTATTCATATTTTGTATATTTATATGACCTTTTAATTTAGTTTCTGGCTCTAATGTGTCCTTAAAGTAAATATTACTAATAATGTCAGGCATGGAATTTAGTTCCACCCTATTTGAGACAACAACATCATAGCTAGAGTTGCCCCAGCCATTCAGATTGGTCAATTTACTCAATTTTTTACTGTCTATAAATCAATTTACCATTTTGGGTCACTAACATCCCAATTCCATATCTGTACACAAAGTCACCAGAAGTTTTCCATTTTTGCCCACATAGTCTCAAACTCAGCCATCTTAATTTTTTATCTTCGATGGCCACGGAGAATAGATATCTGACTGTATTGAGACGGTTTTGTGCCACTGCATGGTTGTCTGAATAGATGTATTCACAAAAGCAGCCAGGACAAAAATGTTTTTCAGCATCATTCAATCTGACTGGTGTGCCTGTGATAGTTGCCTTTGTAAAAATTTTAACAGTACAAAGGTGAAAGCTAGTCACATTGGTGATTACATTCTACAACCACACACATGCAATTGTATTTTGTTTTTGAAATGGTTTTCTTGGTCATTTCATCTCACAGCTTTTGTTTCACTTTGATTGTCTTCCACATCAGTAACTTTGATTATTCATCACAGTTCTACTGTTAATAATATGGTTGCAATGTAAACTGCTCAGCAGGGCAGGTGAAAGGCAATATGGTCATGCACTTCAGTTTTTGTCTTTCTTTATTGACAGTGTCAACATAGACTGTGTTCCTGGCATTTAGTTGCACATTTCCAGGTCCATTTATACTGATTACACACTTTGCCTCATGTATACAATGATCTCCTTTGTCCAAAAACTATTACACAGACAAGCTTATCTTTGTTGAATATCAGTCATTTGACTGGTCAAGTTATTGTAAGTTTGATATGATTGACAGAGTATTTTATTACAGTGGCTTTTTCTTGTTGTAGAAACAATCATTCATGTTTAACTTTACATCTGGGCTATTTTACATGCTAATGCTATGATAACATGCTGGCCTCATGTTGATAATGACACACGAGGCGGCAGTTTGCTTTCTATTTGGTCCATAACAAGTTGATATCTGAATGAGGGTAATTTAATGCTACAAGTGTGAAACAAATATGCATCAGCAAGTGGAACAATTTTCTGTTAATGTTACCCTCCTCTGTCAGCTATTCCAACTCCCTTTGGTAAATTCCACATCATCATCAAGTTTAAAATCCATCATTTATAAGTAATGACAAATATTAAACACAAACACCAAAGATGTTGAGTTTTTTTAACTGAATCTCAACTCTAGTAACCAATCATTCTAATGTTGCTTATGTCTCAGAGTCTACAAACTGCTTATCATTCATCAATATTGTTAACTTTGATGGATATCTTCTTTTTTGTTCCATTGCAGTAAATGATATGTCATCTGAAATTCAGATATGGCAGTTAAATAACTTAGATGACCATCTTGTTTTGAAAAGGTTTACAGAACTCTCTTGAATAATTGATAATGTGCACGTTAAATTTCACATACACTAACTTAATATTTTCATAAATCCACTGTATTAATATTAGCAATAAGTAATAGTTTATTCTACACCAGTTATTACACCCAATTCTCAGAGTGTTGAGTGGAACTGTCTACTATTGCAGCACCGTTCCAGTGGCCTAGTGGTTAGAGCATCCGCTTCAGATATTGGAAGTTGCGGGTTAGAGCCCCGGCTGAGTCATACCAAAGACTTGCAAAAATGTTACTAACAGCTGTCTCATTTGGTGCACAGCATTAAGAGATTAGTGTTATGACTGGTTGGCCTTGTGTCAGGATTAAATGTGACTGGGTGGGACATCATGCTACATGTCTGAGGCATGATGCCCTAATTCTAAAATTCTCTTCAAACTGCTACACTGCAGACATCATAGCAATCTGACTGAAATATTGTTAAAAGCTACGTTAAAAATCTAAATCACACACACACACACACTATTGCAGCAGCACCCTTTGAGCCATGGCAGTTTGTATGATCCCATGGACAGTCCAATAGCATTCCAGGTGATGCCTGACCAAAATATATGCAAGTTATTCATGGCTAGATCCCAAAATAATTGTGATAGAATATTAGGTTGACTATAATAAATGTGCAATAATGTTAGTGCAATCTTGAATGTGTGGATTTTTATGTAGCAATTGGTATAGAGAAAACTATTTAGAATTCTGATTGTGTAGACTAGATTGCATTAAGCTGATGCTTGGGTTGTATTTGTCAGAGTCTGCTCATTGGATATAAGACTAACATAACAAACTAGCAGCCATAGATGAGAAACTGTCTGCAATATGCTTTAGTCCTTGTGGTTATTGGAAGGGTAAAGCAGCTGTTAAAAAGTTAATGAGCATAGCCCAGGTGACCCATGGTGTTGTTTGAGAATAGTTTGCCAAAAAGGCATCATGGCAGATTTAACTACATTTGGCAAAGAAAATTTTTTGTGGGTGGCTTGATGTATGAATTCTCAGTGAAGTTCACCAGGCTGATCTATTGTTTCTCCCAAGAGATAGCAGATGTGCTTGTACATGCAAATATACACTAACAGTCCTGTTTGTTGATAGCAGGTACAAGAAAGCCAAGTCATTGATGTTTAAAGATTCATTAAGTGTTGTAGATGCATTCAAATACATCTATGCATGCACACCACTAACATGGCATGGATTCTACAGATGGATCCTGGGAAAGAGTTGTGCTGTTGATGGTGCTACAGACAATACATCATGGAGGCATCAGTATTCATCGAAATCAAGACATTGTGGAATGATTCAACCATACACTTATGGAACGATTGTTCAGGCACCAGTATTATGCAAGAATTGCTGATAAATTATGAAACCCACTGTCTCATGGAATAGTCTCTTGAATGGGTGATCAGGCTTCAGTCAGTCATAGAATCATTGAATAATGAAACGAAACATATGATTGACTTAAAACACACTGACTTGATTCAGCAGAAAACAAAAAAAAATGAAAAAAAGTTTCACAACCATTCATGTTTGGCTCACTTAGAAACAGTTTTGTTCACTACCTGTGTGATTTAGAAGAGTTAGAAGGTAGACAATATTGTGCAAATGTCCCATTATGGCTCATCAATGCATTTATCATCTTGGACTAGACTAACATTGCAACCAACACACTACATCTAGTGTTGGAACTTTTGGTTGTAAAATCCACCAAGCAGAGCATTTGTCTGAAAAGAAATTAAAAGTCATTCCCACGAGTACACAATTACCACCAAGATTTATTTTTGGGTCTGGGCAGAAAAAATCCACACTGCGTGGTATTCAACACAGACAAACTTTCTCTGTGCAGTGGTATATGCCTGTACAATGTTTCTTTGATTTGCCACATGTGTGAATTCATTTCACTTGTGTAAGTATTCCACCTATGTGTTACACTGTAGAATCTTTTTGCACAACCATGTGTGAGACTCCAGGTTTTGTCACAAGCTACATTATTATTTGCTCATTATATAATTACAGTTCTCATATACTTGTCCATACATTTTAAATATCAGTCATGTTTATTTAAGGAAGATGATGACTGGTTGGATGTGGAGGCATTCCCTCCCATCTGCTGGCATGTTCTAGTCACCTCTGGTCCCTGATGAGTTTTATTACTATTGCAACTAATCAGAGGGTATAATTTGGGTTGATTCCTATGTTCAACTAATTACTTTGTTATGTCAGTGAGAGGTTTATTTACCCTTTGTCACCAGGGTTGCCAATGACACCAGTGAAGCCAGTATTGCTACAGGTAATGTCATGTTACCATTGCTGTTGCAATTTTTTGTTGTAGCATTTGGGTTCTGAAATAAATAATTATCTCATAGCTGGGTTTTGGGGACACAAAGAAATGTAATTTTAAAGAGGGGTATAAAAAAGAAATGACTAGAAAACAATTTTGAATTTGTTATTTTTGATTTACAGACACTTTGTTCTCTATATTATAGAACCACAAGTTAATTTCTCTAATGCAATAAATAATACTGCCATGCTATTGTATGGATTATTGGTTGAAGTAAAATCTGCAGTTGTGTCAGATTGATCATTGATTTCAAGTCCTTGCTGAATGATAAGATTGTCAATAGAGTTGACATATGCTTGATTTGTAATTTCATCCAACTGTGACAAAGTTCCACCAGGCTTTTTATCATGTTCTATGTGAATCAAATTGTTTATAGCTGTAAGAAATGGTTGTGAGCCAGTTTATTGCTTTCTGGGTAATTTATTGTGATCCAACTGCATATATTTTGTTTGAACTTTTAACAATTTGTTACTAGCCATTAATATTTTCATTTGTACAGTATTATATCATTCATATCATAACCTACATGTAGTTGTGATTTACACTCTTTTCTTCATAATAAATGCTTAACAGCAACAACATGTGTGTTTGATAAATGACTAATTTAAGGAGAGTTTTTTTTTCAAAGAGTGACATTTCAACAAGTGTAATGAAAAGTGATGTGTGTGTGTGATTTGGACTTTTAAAACAGCTTTAACAATTTTTCAGTTGTATCGCTATAATGTCTCCACTGTGGCAGTTTATAGTGATTCAAGGATTGGAGTATCATGGACAGACACATAGCATCATGTCTCACATAATCATATTATTCTAACACTAGGTTGACCAGACCTAGCACTAACATCTTAATGCTGAGTGCCATGTGAGGCAGATGCAAGTACCATTTTTTTTATAAGTCTTTGGTATAACTCAGTGACGTTTGAATCCACTTCCTCACACATCTGATAAAACCACATGGCACAAGAGGAGTCCTAACGAAAAGTGATAATGTAAATCATATGAACAATGCATTTTGTTGCAGTATTGTGTGTAGATTTAAGCATAAACTCTTATGTCTTGGCAACTTGTATCTGATTTCATTGTTCTGTGAAAACAAGCAGATAATGAAAGTAATATATAGAGAAATCATTTCAATATGAAAAATCAACCTCAGACAACAAATGGATCATGCTTTAGCCTTTTAAAAATACATTTTGAGCAAAATGTTTCATAAATGTATTTTATTGGTTTACCAGTGACAGAAATTAAGCTTTTTACAGATGTATATGTAGATATGATAGTAGAAAATACTTTTTTGTTTTGTAAGATGTAATTTTATAAACATAAATTTTCAGTACCGTCAGTACAAGATTCTCTCAAGAACTACCAAAAAGAGCATGAGGTTCCGACTGTGTGACACACGTGGTATGGAGGAGACAGAAGGTTTGGGTCTGATAGAGTTTAACTACCTTTTAGAGGGAAATGTCCCAGACTGGTACAAAGTAGGTACTGGTAATTAATTACAGGCTCTAACTAGATGTCTAAGCACATGCTTGCACAAACAGACATATGCACTTAGCATTCCTAATCCATTCTTGTGAGTATTGTACTAGTGCATTTCCCCATTTAATTATTCCCCATCACATTAACTTTAGGAAATAAGCTCCATTACATATTGAATCCAAAAATCTTGGAAAAGACTACATGATGGGAAGAAACTCTTACCAGTTACCTCCCCATACCACCACAAAGTGGCTGGCTACTACATTAACCAGTTGTTTACCCACTTGGTGCAATGTACACCATCATGGACTCTCCCTATAAATATTACATGTAACTGTCATAGGTATTTTTCCAAACAGACTAAAACTGGCAAAAGTAATTCCAATACATAAGAATTAATATAGAGATCTTTCTGATATATCAGTTTTATCATCACTTTCAAAGGTATTTGATAGACATGTTTGTAATGAATTTAGATACTACCTGGAATTGTTTAAATTTCTACACTCACAATAATCAGGCTTCTGCAAAAGGCATTCATGCCATGTGTGTGTGTGTGTGTATATATGTATGTATGTATATATATATATATATATATATATATATATATATATATATATATATATATATATATATATATATCATTTTAGAAGTCCTCATGGAAGAATGGTTAGTTGACCAAATGAGCTTCTTCTTTAAAAAAAGTTATCATCATTATTATTATTATTATTATTATTATTATTATTATTATTATTATTATTATTATTATTATTATTATTATTATTATTATTATTATTATTATTATAGTGTTGGAGGATTGTGAGACTCAGAATATGTTATAAGATCCCAAGAGAGATCAAATCTGAATAAAATTCGAAACATTTAGTACAGTTTCAAAGAAAATAATAGTTGGTAGAATTAGTATTGTCAAATATAATCACCATATATGAAAACATATGCAACACTCACATGATCACAATGATGCTGTCATTAAATAAAAACATACATTAGGATGGCAAAATGTAGACTTTATCTAAGTGTTCATTGTTAAATGCACTAAATGGCACTGGTGTTCAAACTTCCCTGCTGGATTCTCTGAGAGAATCCTGGTCAGAAACAAATTTTTTTATGACAATAATGTTTTGTCAGACCTTATCTAATGCAGTCTGACCATAAGATATGCTTGTCTCTACAGAAAAATGAATATACATTACATATGGCCAT
Source organism: Potamilus streckersoni (assembly GCA_016746295.1). NCBI lineage: Eukaryota > Metazoa > Mollusca > Bivalvia > Unionida > Unionidae > Potamilus > Potamilus streckersoni. Next base: position 99,620 of record JAEAOA010002284.1, on the reverse strand, counting down.
TTTATTGGGTTACGGGGTAAATGCTATTTTCAAGTTTAATGGGGGTCTGTAAGTAGTCAGTGCTTATGTCCAGTGCAGTTTGTTAATGTTTTATCAGCACAGATCAACTAAAGGTGTTTTTTTATAGTCTCTCATTCAATATAATTCATGGCTAAAATTAACTTGAAAAAGCATGGGTCAATTAATAGTAATTTAACAAAATTAAAATAACAAAGAGAACTCATATTCAATTCAGTGTGTGAAATATGTTACGGGTAGCACCACTAGTTCGATGAATGTCTTGCACTTTAGAGTGACTTTTATCAATATGTTTGCAGTATATGCAAAGAATCAAATATTCTGACTTGCTGCTTTGCTTTACAAAGTAAAACTCCACCAACCAGGAGTTCTGAAATTTATTTTTGCATGGCTTTGCTTGCTTTACTGATAGCTCATTGCTGTTGATGTGGATAAAAATTTCAAAAGTAGAGAAACCTTGAAACAGTTGTTTGAATCACATATACCTCATAAATGTTGATGAAATTTGGGTATAAAGATACTGTTAACCTAGATTAGTAGTCAGCTTTTCTTGCATTTAAACAGTTGTCAGCTTGGTCTCAGACCCACTTGGGCCTCTTGTTATATTGCCTAGCACACAGTACTTATAAAGACAGAAGAATAAGCTTGGTTTGATGACACTGTTTATCTTGGATCAAATTATGCCTTAAGTGAGTTAGTACTAATAGTATACTTGATTTGTTCAACCCATTTTGCAGTTTGATGGAGCATCCCCCCTTTGTACAGAGACTCCTGGCTTCATCCACATTCCCAGAATCAAGGACAAAGTTCACTGTGTGATGTTTATTTTTGACTGCAGCACTGTGGATGTCATCCCAAAGAACATCCTGGATAAAATAAAAGACATGCAGAAGAGGTTGATTCAAAGAGGTATCTCACTAAAAGATCCTCCTCCTTACCATTACAAGTAGTATTTGATTTTTCTCTCATATTTTTATTACCTATGTTGCTGTGCTATGATTTTGTCCATTTTCCATCTGTCCATCAGTTTCTTTTTCACTGACTTAGTTTTTTTTAAGAATTATTTTGTTAAACACATGAGTTACCATAAAAGAATCCTTCTGAGTTTATTATCAGAACGAAAGGTCAAGTCTCCCTGACTAAACATACCATCACCAGACTTCACAGACATGTTAGTGCTTGATAGAATAACAGGTCTCTTATATTAGAAGTGTAAAGTTCAGAGTTCAAGGTCATTACATATAAAAATTTCTTTGTCATCAGCATGATTTCTCCTCATTGTCTCTTCATCAAACCTGATAGTTTGTTTTAGGGTAAAAAGGAGCTTATTAATTTCATGGTCTTAAGTCAGAGGTTAAAGTTGGTGAAAAGAGTTTCTGCATGATAAACTTAAATTTGGTGTTTTGCTTGCATATATCTTCATTAAATGATGATGATTCTTGAGGATTGAAATAGTTGGCCTGTTTCAAGAATAAAAGTTTAAAGGTCAGGTTTACCTTCATCTGCTGAAGAAAAACTGATGTTCGCATTAGATTTACTTTCAAAATACCAGACTGAAATTTGACAAAATATTTATTTGAAATTCTAGTAAATTCTTTGAGATCTGAATTTTCATTCTATGTCATCGATGTACTTTCACACAAAATGCAAATTGCCCTTTGATTAGTCTGCTTCTTTGAAAACATGCAGGCAGTGGTATTCAAAATATAAACATTAGTACAAATGAGGGCATGGCAATGTATTCTCAAAATTAAGTCTGATGGTAGGGTTGGAGAAGGAAGAAGGATTTTTTTAAGTATCATTATGCTTGATATCATCTGTAATTATTCAAGCATTCTGAAATATTTCAGAAAATGAAATATGAAGATAATAATGATTAAGTCAGTTAAAAGTTTAGGATTTGATATGTCTCAAATATACATGCACAACTCACATTTGTGTAAAACAGTCAACTTTGATTTGCTTCCCATGTCAAACTTAGCATGTATACTTATCTGTGAAACGCAGAAAGTAAATTACAGAACTTGACATGGGTTTATCAGATATTGTAATAGAAGTCATAAAAATTATTCCTCAAGGTAGTAATTTGATATGCTGGTACAAACAGTCCTCAGAATTTCCAGACTGGCTTTCATTCTGCAATTCTTTGATCTGTAAATTTTTTAATGTGTCTTTTAATCAGCACCTCCTAGCAATAATGTGCTGATTTGCCATTAAGTCCTGTGGATACATACCTACACATACTGTGTTCTATCTGCTGTTTCTATTTATCATGCAATTTCACACCAAAATCAATAAGAAAACAAAGACAAAATAAAACATTAGTGAGACTAAATTTTCTGGTGCTTATGACACATTCTCATACTTATTAGAACAAGTAATCTGATTTGCCAAAGCAAAATAAAATCATACATGTTTTCTACAGCATGTGATTCTGGGAAGTAATTAATCCAAAGCCTTCAAACAGATGGCATCATGATGGTGGCACATCTCATTTAAACAGCTTCGGATAAATTTTCTGCTGATTGACATGTAGGCTACCTTGCCAAAGGATTATTAACAGTGTTGGTTCAATTTCATTAATGCATCAATAAATCACAATATCTTTTCAGCAACAGTATATCACAATACAGACTCAAAACTATCAATACAGCATTCTCTTGTTGATGTATTCCTTCAAACAAACTAAACATCAAGACTACTTAAACCATGTATAAAAAGTTTCTTTTTATAATGTAGTATAGCATTTTACCTTACTAATTGTCACACACATTTTTAATAAAAGCAATGAATTTCTGCCACAATAGGGCAGTTCACTTGAGGTTTGAAGCATATTTTATAATTAGTTTTGGTAAATAGTTATTTCACAGTTTGTGTTTGTATACTTATCCCATAGATTTATTAATAATCTAACTCCCATAAAAGTGCATAATACAAGTGTCTTTAAATCACTTTAGTGCATACAATGTTTAGTGGAAATTCAAAAAAAAAAAAAAAAACCCAGAAAACCCCAGCAAACAAAGAAAAACTTTGTTTTGATTCCTTTCAGGTATTCAGCCTGTCCTACAACAGATATATTCAGTTATACAACAGATCTTTGCTTTTCAGATGGATTTGTATATTATATATTTTACAGATAATTTACCATTTTGATAGAATAAAGATATTTATTGTTATACAGCAAGGCTGGCAATACACAGCTCTGATTGTTGTGAAAATTGTGCCAGGCTAAGCTGCTAAATGAGTAGAGTAAATTGAAATTGGCTTTTGTAATCCTTTTGTTTTCACAAAATTAATGTAGTCGATACCCTAGTAATTGAACATGAGAGAAGTACTTTTTGCCAATATAATCTATTTGTTTATAACTTATTTCTGTTTCTTCAAAGCAATACATACAATAATCAGAATGAATAAAGTTGTACAATTTTTTTATTATTTTTGAACTCTCAGCAAGATAGAAATTTTTTTGCAAAGATAAATCTAATTTGGTTGGCTTAGTTCATTACACTGTTAATTATGAGAATTTATGGACAAAATAGGAGCTATGATTTACGCTAGTCAGAGATTTCTCTGACATTATATAATTAATGAGGAGTGGTACTGTAATATGTTTGTAATATTGTATGTAATATGTTTGTAATATTGTATGTAATATGTTTGTAATATTGTATTTAATATGTTTGTAATATTGTATGTAATATGTTTGTAATATTGTATGTAATATGTTTGTAATATTGTATGTAATATGTTTGTAATATTGTATGTAATATGTTTGTAATATTGTATGTAATATGTTTGCAATATTGTATGTAATATGTATACAGTAATGACAAAAACGATACTCTGTATATTATCACCCTGAGGTCTATTCAGACATGCATTTTATTATGAAAACACTATTCTTTAATAAAAAAGTATTGATATATGTCTTAGCAAAAACATATTTTATTCTGAGTGGAGCTATGTGATATCAAAGAGAAAGAGATGTGTTCATAATTCTCAGAATTTTTCCTCACATTTTGAAATGTCACAGATATGACATGGCAACAAATGAAATACAAAATTGTTTTACCTGATTACATTATATACATTTGTCAAAGTATCAAGTGCATATATGAAAAATATGAAATATTTGAACTTTTTTATATGTAATTTTTAGGAGTTCCCCAAACAGTAATCTTGACAAAAGTGGATAAAGTGTCTGAAATAGTACAGGGTGATGTCTCAAAGGTTTTCCAGTGTGAGAAGGTAAAAAATGTAGTGGACAAGGTGTCCCAAACCCTGGGTGTGCCACGAAGTAATATTTTCCCTATCAAGAATTATGAGAATGAGACAGAGCTGGATCAGAACATCAACATCCTGGCACTACAGGCACTAAGACAGGTGCTTGGATTTGCAGATGATTACATGGAAAATTACCTGGAAAGAATGGAATGTGAAAATATTGCACAGATGAATATCAAAGAGTAGAACACTTTGTTAGAGATGGATGTATAAAATTTATAAACTTTAACATTATCCATCATGTTAAAATGAATGAAAAATTCTGTTCTTTTGAACCACTGTCTTACCAAAGGTCAGTCACTATCCTACTTGAAATCTCAGAGAATATGCATGCATGTAAGATTCTCCTTGCTTGTGTTGCTGCTTTGCCATACTGCTAAAGGTAGGAGGGGGAGGATATAGAGAACAGAACTACAATTATTGCACAAAATCTTTTGGGTCGCATAATAGCTGTGTAGATGATACTGTTAAGTAACATAGTAGATAATCATTATTTTTAATATGTATACTCTCATATATATATATATATATATATATATATATATATATATATATATATATATATATATATATATATATATATATATACACACTTACACCTTTCCCTTGACAACTCATGTACAACAAGGTTCAAAAACATATACCTCATTATATGTGAGTGTGCAAGTTATCATAACAACAAGATATAGCGAGTTCCTTGCTAGGCATTGAGAAAACTGTCTGGGAGGGAGTGGTAGCCATCCGATTTGTTTAATGGCTGAATAGTCATTTTAAAATTGCAATGGGGGTATTTATCAATAAAGCACCTTTCCTAATGAAGTTATTTTTTTTCTATGTAAAATAATGACATTTGTTTTCAAGATGCCCAATACTGAGAGATTGTTAATATTATTCCATCTGGATTCAACCTTCCTTCATGTGTACACAAAAACATTGCATGTTACATCACTGCTTTATGTTGTCATTCAGTAGTCTGGTTCCCTGAGTAACATGTTTCTGGCATTACTCTCTACTATAGCAAAAAACAGTGACAGGTGAACAAGTATCAGGAAACCAGACTAGTTATTGATTAAATTCATATCAAACAAGATTCCTTTTCTTAAAGATAAAAAGAACACAAGAATTCCCTAATGTGAAACAGCCTTCAATGTCAAAAGTAAATTTTAAAAAATTGTTTTATTAATAAAATATTCATGCCATGATTTCATTGCAAATAATAGTGAAATTTTTTCTCAACCATGAGGAAATCTCCGTGTCAATTCAAGAATTATAAGTTAATTACAAACTCAGAAACAAGCTTTTAATTAATCAAACGTATCTGTGAAAAATTATTTTATTTCATCAAGTATTCTTTTTGCTTGGTTGTGAATGAGTAATTTAAAGTAGTTTAATTATATTACATTCACCAAAAATGTTTTAAGTGTTTGGTCACTTGAAATAAGTAGACCTGACATTTGACTGAGGCTCCTAGCCCTTTTGCAGGTTGGATTTGCATGCCTTTTAACTTTCATTTATTCCACCCCATTTATTTGATACAAAAGACATAATGCGGTAATACAACAAGGTCAGCTTCTTTAATTCATTGCAACAGTACAATATATTCTTGTGCAAATAAGGTATCACCATTGTCAGCATTTAATTGGATTTTCAAAGAATTGCTCACAGACATTGCTGTTATGGTAGATTAACATGTTTCATATTTGGATACAACTGGGCACATTGTTCTTATGATTATTGCACTTAAACTGTACTAAACGATAGAACTGATACACGAATTTAACTTGATAAGAAAACTATTTTAATTAGGACATTGTCATTGATGAAAATTTCATTGCATACTGTTATTTAATGTGTACCAATAATGTTGTTTGAAAAGAAATTTTAAGAAAATATATGTCTTATTAAGAGTTGATAATTTTTATAATGCTGATTCATATCTCCAGGTCATATCAACTGTTTTTGATAAAGCAAGCAGTATATCAAGGTTTCTGTTACCAATGTTTATAGCAATTTTCTTCATTTTCAACATATAGGGGTCATTGTTTGGTACTGTCTAGTAAAAGAAATGGGATCCATGGCTGTTTTATAAGTAGGTTCACAAGTTATCAGGGTGTGCATTGTCAAGGGTGTGGTGTACAGCTGTATATATTGTTTGAAAATCACCTATTAGCATTATTATCTATTATGTATACTTGTTTGTTTATTATCCATATATTGCCTAATCATAAGCAATAATAGCTTTTTAAATGGATGATACCTAATTTAGCTGAAGCAAATACTTAAAATAACATTTTTTGTAATTTATTTTGATCATTATAACTAGATTGGGTCATTTTTAGCTTTTTGACATGTACATTTTTATGATGTCAACTATACTGAACAGTAGAATTTCATATGCAGTATGAGTACAGCTATTTGTGTTTAAACAACTCTATATCATATGTATATGGTATATAATTTATGTATCTTGCAATCAGTAATGTACAAATAATGATAATTCTTGGTTTGCTATATGCTAACATTTGCCAGAACACTGAATAAATTCTTTGAACTCACCAGCTTAAATTCTGCTTTACCCTGCCAATATTTGCACTGCACAAGTCAAATTTGCATTGCACAAGTCAAATATGACTGTTATACCCTGCCAATATTTGCACTGCACAAGTCAAATATGACATGCCCTGCCAATATTTGCACTGCACAAGTCAAATATGCATTGCACAAGTCAAATATGACTTATACCCTGCCAATATTTGCACTGCACAAGTCAAATTTGCATTGCACAAGACAAATATGACTGTTATACCCTGCCAATATT